>CP139509.1:197126408-197164526 GCA_021014915.2 Artemisia tridentata subsp. tridentata | reverse complement strand
TCCAACACTTACAGATTTGGACTTCAAGATCGTCATCAGCATAGTGTGAAGACTTTCTCTAATCCTAACCCAGGCCGTTCTGAACCGGATACCCCCGAAAGAGCTTACAACGGACACACCAAAGTGCACCCACGATTCAGTGAGTCGTTGGAGATCACCCCACGACTGTAGACCGTTTGAAGCACATAACCATCAAGATATAAATGGCAAGATCCTTGGATCTCATTAAGACTCTTACAACTTGTGTCCTTTTTGGTGAACACAAGTGTATTATAAGGAAAGTGTTCCTAAGAGATCTTTTAATGAATCTCACGGCTCTAGACTCGATAATGTACATTTTGATTTTAGTAGTCGGAGGCATGGAGCAGAGTGCCACCTTTTCAATATCAACACATCTCGGAGTGAGAGGCCGATAGATTATGCAGTGTTTCCGTGAGAAATGAAACAAATATCTTTTAAGAGATATCTGAGTGGCTAGGAGGGGTTTGTGCAGCGCGTCACTGGGTCCATGACGTCTTGTCTTCAATATCAGTATCATCTTTGTGATAACTGATAGCAGATGTATTGACCCGGTTTTTGCCCTAAGTTTTCATAGAGGGCTATTTCTTTTCACCCTTTCATAAACTTTTCTTTTTAATTCTTCAACCCTTTCTTTCCCTTTCTCATATTACTCCTTTTTTCAATCTTACCTAAGGACTTCTAATTCTAATCTATTGGAATTGTCCTTGGGTAGATCCCTCCGGCTCTGGCAGATCATTGGACATAAACCTAACCATAATCACCTTATTACTCCATGATTATCCTAGATTTATTGATCACTTGCCATAAAACCTTTTTGTGAAAATCTCTCAAAGTGTTTATGAATAAACACATTTTTGTTAACACTTCGAGAGTTTTGCATTTTCAGAAATACTCCCCCTTCACATGTGCTCTTGTATTTTTAATATAAGTTTTTCACATTTTGGGTAGAGTTCGCACATTTGAAATGATAGACTTTCAATGAACATGACCATCGCGAGACACGTTTACATCACTAGTTAGACTAGCTTGAAATTATTACCCGTCCCGGTCATATTCAATGATTATCTCTCGAATTGGTACATTCTACTCAGACAAGGCCTTTGCGAGACACGTTTACATCACTGGATAACCAGCTTGAAATTATTACCCGTCCCGGACAAGTCTTTTCGATTACGGACATTTGATTTTCATCAATTCGAGGGTTCATGCTGAGTCTTTTTGTAGAGCTCTTTTGAGATTCGATCTACTTTAAACTTTTGATCACATTTTAATCACGTCTTCTCCCCCTCAAAATAGCATATAGTGATATTCTTGATATCAACTGATTAAAATAAAGCTTATTGGAGAGAAAGACGGATCATTTTAGCATGATTTGGAACATTTTGTTTTTCATTTTATACTCTCCCTTAAATAAAGCATATTTCTTTAACATTTGGGTTTAAGAGCGAGTTTTCTTGAGCACAGAATTTTGAGAAAGATTTTGAAAAATCTTGATCATGTGCTCAAGGGTTGTTGATTTTGCCATTAACATTACGAGTCCTGATCTGAAATAATCAGAAGTCATCAATGTAGCGCAGGTTTCGTACTGAAATATACAAAAGCCGTCGTAAAGAAAGTTTGAGAAACGACATGTTTTAGAAAACGTTTAAATGAACTCTCGCTCAAGCATCTGTACATGCCCGTATCATTGTTGAATGACATTTCTAGGTACGTACATAATATCTATTATACGAGAGACATGTCGTGAGAAGAATATTTTTGTTTTTATATTTTATATTGTTTTCGTATTTTTGAAATTTTCTATTTTTATATTTTGTTTTTGTTGGTTTTTCAAATTTTGTATTTTGTTTTTCAAAAATATTTACATGCGAAGCTTTTTGAGATAATTCAAGAAGATTCGAGAAGACTTTCTAACTCTTCGGGAGTTAGGCTTCGCATTTCAATTCGTCCAACTAAGTTATCAAACCTTTCTTTTGGAAGGGCTTTAGTAAATAGATCGGCGAGTTGGTATTCAGTCTTGACGAAAAATAATTCAACAGTACCATTTTCAACGTGTTCCTTTATGAAGTGGTAGCGGACTCTAATATGCTTGGTCTTGGAGTGTTGAACTGGATTGCACGAGATGGCTATGGCACTTTTCGAATCACAATACATAGGTATGCGGTCGAAAGAGAAACCATAATCTGTGAGCTGTGTCCTCATCCATAGAACTTGGGCACAACACGCAGATAGAGACACATACTTGGCTTCTGCAGTTGATAACTCCGTGCAGTCTTGTTTCCTTGATGACCAGCCTACTAGCTTTTCTCCCAAAAATTGTGCTCCTCCGGATGTACTTTTTGCGGTAACTTGGCAACCAGCATGGTCGGCATTTGAAAAGGCTGTTAGTGTAAACTTCGAATCCTTCGGATACCAAAGTCCCATATTAATGGTTCTTCGTAGGTATCGGAAGATCCGTTTAACCTCTTGGAGGTGAAGTTCGGTAGGCCTTGCCTGAAACCGTGCTAATAGACAGACAGCAAAATGTATATCGGGTCGACTGGCAGTTAAGTACATGAGCGACCCAATCATGCTCTGATATTTCTTCAGATCCATGGGTTTCTCATATAAATCAGCACCTATTTTTGGTGAAGTGACCATTGGTGTACCAACAGAGTCACAATTTTCCATTCCATGTTTCTTTAAAATCTCAATTGTATATTTAGCTTGATTTATAAAAATACCACGTGGGGTTTGATGAATTTGTAAACCAAGAAAGAATTTTAGTTCCCCCCATCATGGACATTTCAAATTTGCTTTTCATGAGATTTTCAAAATGTTTTGAATGTGTCGGATTAGTGGACCCAAAGATTATGTCGTCCACGTAAATTTGCACAATCAAAATGTCATCTTTGAATTTTCTGGTAAACAAGGTCGGGTCAATTGTTCCTTTGGTGAAATGATTATTCAGCAAGAAAGATGATAGTTCATCATACCACGCCCTTGGGGCTTGTTTCAGACCATAGATAGCTTTCTTTAGCTTGTAGACGTAGTCGGGATGATCTTTGTCAACGAATCCGTCTGGCTGACTCACATACACCTCTTCTTTCAGAGTTCCATTCAAGAAAGCTGTCTTGATATCCATCTGATAGACCGTGATGTTTTTGTGAGCTGCATATGCTAAGAAAATCCTGACCGCCTCAAGTCTTGCTACAGGCGCGAATGACTCCTCAAAATCTATCACTTCTTCCTGCCTGAATCCCTTGGCCACGAGACGAACTTTGTTTCGAATGACAGTCATCTCTTCATCCTTTTTGTTCTTCCATAACCACTTAAGATCAATGACAAGTTTGTCTAATGGTCTTGGCGCTAAATCCCAAGTGTCATGTAGCTTGTATTGGAGAAGTTCTTCCTGCATCGCTTCATTCCAAGCATTGTCTGCCATCGCCTCCCGAATGTTCTTTGGCTCTTTTAGACTGACTGAGCAAACGTAGATGCACATGTTGCAATCGGTGGCAAGTTGTCTCCTCGTCTGTACTGGCCTTGAAGGTTCACCAATAACGTGATCTATTGGATGGTATTTAGTCCACTGTAACGTTGACGGGTACCTTGGATTTGACGAATGCTTGTTAGATTGTTCATGTAATCTTGAAGATGATTCAGCAGAATCCGTTGCAAATGGGTTCTCGAATGGTTCTTCTTCTAACACAGCATCGTTTTGTTGTTGTTCTTCTTGAATTGGTGTGGTTTGGTTTTGCTCATCAACTCTTGGTAAGACAATCTCAATTACTGGAGTTGCTGGAGTAGATGTTGATGACGTTGAGGGAGTTGGTGCGTCAGCTTCGATTGTTGTGGATGCATCTTGCGGTGGTGGTGGTGGTTGATGATGTTGAGCGGGTGCAGCGGAACGTTGTTGTGATGCATTTGTCGAAGCTCCACCATAGTACTCATCATACATAAACTCGAAGAAAGTGTCCAGTTCTTGATTTGTTGGTTTGTCAGTAGTAGTTGACTGAGCTCCTTGGGGTACGAGTCCTGAACTAATATGTCCAGAAGTTTGACTGTTTGGTGCGGGTCCTAATCTGGTATGATTAGAAGCCATTGGGTTAAGCGCGGGTTCTAGAGCGAGTCTCTCAGAAGCCATCTGTGAAATCTCGTCAAACTTCACATTCATCATCTCCATTACTTATTTAGTCCTTCTATTATACAACCTGAATGCCCTCGAGTTAACTGAGTAACCAATGAAGATTCCAATATCACCTTTAGCTTTCAGTTTCCCCAGATCTTCTCTGTCGTTCGTAGGATAGCACAAAGCGCCAAATACATGAAGGTAAGAGATATCGGGTTTTCTGTTGTTCACTAATTCATATGGGATTTTATTGAATCTTGGATGGATTATGGATCGGTTCTGAGTAAAACAAGCAGTGGCAACAACATCGGCCCATAAGAATAACGGTGCACTAGAATAAATCAGCATCGTACGAGCAGCTTCCACAAGAGTTCTATTTCTTCTTTCAACAACCCCATTATGCTGTGGAGTTCTAACGGCTGATGTCTGGTGAGTGATTCCAGTCTTTTCAAAATATGTTCTTAACTCCTGGTTAGTGAATTCTGTGCCATTTTCAGTTCTTACAATCCTTACTGGAGCTTGAAGTAAGACTTGTATACGCTTCAGAAAGGTGATGATGGTGCCTGGTGCTTCGTCTTTTGATCTCAGAAACTTTACCCATGTATATCTTGAATAATCATCGACGATAACAAGAATATACTTCTTCCCATTAATACTTTCAACTCTCATTGGGCCACATAAGTCCATATGCAACAAATGTAACTTATCAACCGAACTGGGTACGGTTTTGGGTTTGTATGTTGCCCGTTTGCTTTTTCCTTGCTCACAGGATGGACATAAGTGTTCTTTGGTGTATTTGAACTTAGGGAGACCGGTGACGATGTTCTCTTTGGCAAGCTTTGTTAAGTTGTCGAAGTTGAGATGGGATAATCGTCTGTGCCACAACCAGGACTTAGTTTCGTCAGCTCTTGTCATGAGGCAAATTGGTGATGAAGAGGCCATTTGGTTAATGTCGATAGCATAAAGATTGGTGCCACGATTCCCGGTTAAGAGATCATCTCCAATCAAATTCCTAACGAAGCAAGTGTTTCTCCTAAATACAACCTCTAAATCTGCATCGCAAAACTGCCCGACTGAAATCAGATTGTGTCCCAACCCTTCGACATAGTAAACCCGAGTGATTAAAAAATTCCCGAACTGAAGATCTCCATAACCCAGAATAGCTGCTACATGATCATTTCCAAACCGAACAGTTCCCATGAACTTCCATACAAAGTTGATCAGCAGCTTGAGATTCCCGGTCATGTGCTTGGAGCAACCCGAGTCGACGATCCAAAGACATATTTTGATAACCTGCCAATAACAGATGATTGTGCGTTTGGAAACCGTTTATCATTTGGTTCCATGGGGTTAGGGGTAACAGACGAATCACCTTCATAGACAGTTTTTACTGGTTCTTTCTTATTTTTTATTCTCCCATTTTCTAGAATGAATTCTCTACCCGTTGGAATCCATACGCACAACTTAAGATAGTTCCTAGGTAGTATACTACTAGTAGTGGACCTAGCTGCTTTAATGATTCTTTGAACATATCTAGATTTAGCACTAGTTCCTGGAGGAACATCTTTCTATTCAGGCATGTCATTCACATTCACAGATTTAGAAACAATATCATCACAAACATTTTCAGACAAAGATTTCTCGCACATTAAACAAACAGAGTCATTACATGCACTAGAATCAGTACTTTTAACATAACATTCAGATGATATATGTTTCGTATTCGAAAGCGGTAAGTTCCTAGGGTGTTCTTCTACTTCTTCAGTTTTATTCTTGCATTCACTCTTAGAGGCAGGCGAGACTCTATTCTTCCTTGTATTGCTCCTAGGCTTTAGTCTGCTGCTCCTAGAGGTGCTTTCTATTCCTGTAGAAGGTAAGGCACACACATTAGGATTTATCTTGTTGTCCTTTGAGGTTGTTTTAGCAATCCTAGACTCTTTTGGATTATTTTTTTACACTTTTGTCTATCGCCCTATACATTTTAGATGTAGAGGCAGACGCAGTAGTGGGACTAATCCTATAGAGGCCAGGTGCTATCACATTTGATGTTTCGACAACAGCTTTCCCTTTATCAGCAAATTTTGCTTTTTCACTTTGTTTTGGTAAGGGTGTTGGAGTGACTGGTTTTGTCAAATCAGTTATCACATCAACTTTTGGAACACTTTGAGAAATTGACATTTTTGGTTTTGCAACCGCTTTGTCCGAAGTTGATGGTTTTGCAAACTTAGTTTCCTCACCCTGCCTTTTTTGACTATCAAGCTGAGACTTCAAGAGATCAATTTGTTCTTGCATGTTTTTGTAAGAACGCTCATACGACAGTTTGTCATACTTGCATTCTTCCTTTTTTCGATCAAGTTGTTTAAAATATGTGACATTTTCCTTTTCAAGCTTTGCAAGCACATTTTCATATTTTAACACAATTTTAGAAGTCTCAGCTCGCAGTCTTTCATCGTCTTCCACAGAATATGTTTGGTAAATAATGGACATAATTTCGATCGATAGAACTGCCTCGAAGAGAGTATCATTGTGGGTTTCCAAAACTTTGATGTGTTCAATGTTTTCATTTGCTTCCTTTACCAGGGATTGGTGATCCTTGACAAAGTCAGCTGCTTCTTTTAAAATTGCATTTTCAACATGAATTATTCTCGCACTAATGTTATAGAGTGGAGCAGTAATTTCTGTTTCAAACACCTTTTCATTTCATTATGAACACTTGAATGCCAGTTGCTGATGCTAAGATTTGTTTTTGAGTCAACAATACTTTGAAGTGTTTTTACTTTGTCTTTCAGATCATCCAAATATCGTCTAGCTTCACTTGTGTTAAAAGGGTTGCTAGAGGACATCTGTACCAGATTTGAAAGATTTTTGGAAACAACTTTTGGTATTGTAGAGACAACTGGTCTTTTGAAAACCTTTGTTGGTTGTTGTTGTTTAACAAAATTTACCCCAGAAAGTATGTTAAGCTTATTATAATCAATTGGTTTGATTTCCGGGTTCATTTGTCTCATTTTGATTCTACTCTCCTCGGCAAGCTCAATCGTTTCATCAGAATCCCGAACTTCGGGAGGGTCATGTTTATCAAATAGCACATTTCCATTATATAACACATTATGTTCTTTCTGAGCTTTCTTGAGTGTATAAGGGTTTTCGAAACCGATAGCCATTTTCTTCATAGTGTGCAAAATCGGGTTTGGATCTTTAATAATCATATGAATTGTTTGTGTAGAATGACCCGTTTTGACAAGCAAATCTTCCAATTTCTTAATTGTTTCTTGTTTCTCAATGATTTCATCAAGAAGTTCATTTTCGCGTTTTGAAAACTTTGCTTTCAACTCTTTCTTTTCTTTTTCAAGATCAGAACAAGTTGATTTTTGTTTAGAAAGTTGGTTTTTGTAAATCTGAAACATCCGTGTTTAAGGATCTAATTTTATTATTTAAGTTAACATCAAGGGTGTCAAACTTAATTTGCAGTTGTTTTTCTCTTAAAACGGAGTTTTTGTAACCATCTTCTAATTCTGACTGTCTTGTTGCATTAATTTCAAAAACCTTTTCATTCACCTTATATCTCTCAAGCTCAGCGGTCAATTTTTCATTCGCGGCCTTAACATCGCGATTTACTTTTTTGACCTTTTCAATTTCAATACTACAATTTTGCAATAATGATTCAAATAAAGCACGTGTTTCCTCATCATTTTCAGTATGCTGTGACTCGAAGCCTCCATTAGGATGCATATCTGGAGTTGCCAAATTAGTATTGCTACAACTTGGGGAGTCCATATATGTATCGTAAGTGGTTGTAGGAGTCGCAGGATGCTGTTCATTCTGAGGTGACATATCAAATATTTCATTATTGTGACATGTAGCATATGGTGGTACCTCAGAGACTCCATTGATATCATAAATAGGAGGTGCTTCAGAATCCGTGTCATATTTAACCTCCTGAAGATTTGCCATGAAAATGCAGTTGGCATCAATGTCTTCAAGGTCTTCCATGTCATCCATAAGAGCCATGAAATCATTCTCTTCTGCACTCAACTGTAACCCAGCCGTTTCTTTCTGTGCCAATAGCAATGCTTTCTGCAGATAAGTTGGATCTTTCTTTTTCGGCTTGGTGGGACAGTTCCTTGCCATATGACCAATTCCTTGACAGTTGAAACACTTTAGCAAATTACCCATCTGATTACCCTGATTCACATTTCCAATATTCCCAGCAACTAGAGCAACAACATTTCCAAACTGATTCCCAACATTCTGACCCCTCTGGTTTCCAACAAATTGACCCATCTGATTTCCAACATACTGCCCCGCATTCTGATTACCCATCTGGTATCGCTGAGCATATCCCTGCTGATTCCCATAACCTCCAACCATTTGTCCTTAGTGACCCATGTTGAAACTCGGTTGTGCAATCTGCCTGTAGCGAGTGTTCGATGAGATTCTTTGGTTGTTGTTGGTGGGTGTAGAGAAACGTCCTTGGAATGCCTTTGTTAGGTAAGCAAATGCTTGAGTCAAAGCAGCAGTGGACTCATCATTTTCATTGAACTCTGGTTCTGGTTATTGTGGGTAATGTTGTTGTAGAATGACTTGTTGTTGTTGTGGGTAGAATGGTTGTTGTGGTACGACAGCAGTTTGTGAAACATATGGTTGTTGCATGTAGTTCTAAGTGGGTGATGCTGATGATGGTTGTGTATTCACTGTTACAGGTGTTGGTGTCTGAGCAACAAGTGCAAGAGGATCGTGTTGCATAGCTAACTTTTCTTTCCTTACTTCATCTGCCTCTTTCTGGTTCTGCTTTAGAAAGTCATAGAGCTGATCATAGTTCACCTCATGAAGGCTCTTTGTTTGGTTAACAATCGTGACATAACGCCCCCATTCTTCTGGTAAGTTATTGATGAACTTGATGTTTTGGACAATTTGTCTTGGTTCCAGCTTGTTTCTGATCAGCTCATTCATTAGAGTGCAAAACCTTGTATAGTAAGATTCAATTGGTTCCGCTGGAGTTGATGTAAACTTCTCCCATTCAGTAAGCAACTTGTTTTCAACATCTTGTTGTCCAATCTCAGTGCCATGACAAAGCCTTCGAACTCGTTCCCACATATCATAAGCAGTTTCACAACTGTCCACAGCAGCAAATATTTCTTGTGGTAAACCAAGTTAAATTAAGTGCATTGCCAAGTCATCAGCTGCAATTTGCTTCCAATCCTCTGGTGTGTAATCATTTTCAGTTTGTAAACGAAGGAATGGTTGGGTAGGAGGTGTTTCATTTGGATTTCCAGGGTCTTGAATCTGACGAGGCTTGAATGGTCCATTCTTGATGGAATGAAGTAGGAGTTTGCCATTTTCTTTTGTTTTGATATAGCGAAGCATTCGGCTTGTCCATGGAAGGTATCCACCTTTTTCAAGTATCGGAGGACGGTTTTCGGCACCGGCTGCATGGATGTCTTGTTGAGTCGTCATAGATAAAGTTGTATGGTTAAGATGATGTTGGATTGGTTCAAAGAAATACGAGTGGGTTGGTTACGGTTCACTAACTTGAGAAACTTGAGCAAACTTCAGAAACTTGAGCAAACTTGAGAAAGTTGATGAATTTCAGAAAGTTGATGAACTTCAAAAAGTTGATGAATCTTCAGAAAGTTGATGAACTTCAAAAAGTTGATGAACTTCAGAAAGTTGATGAACTTCAGAAAGTTGAGCAAACTTGAGAAACTTGAGCAACCTTCAGAAACTTGACAAAGCTGTCCAGAAACTCGACTAATCTTGCCAGAAACTCGTCTAAGTAGACAGAAAGTCGACTAAGCTCTCCAGAAACTTGATCAAGTACACAGAAACTCGACTAAGCTCTCCAGAAACTCGATCAAGTACACAGAAACTCGACTAAGCTCTCCAAAAACTCGATCAAGTACACAGAAACTCGACTAAGCTCTCTAGAAACTCGATCAAGTACACAGAAAGTCGACTAAGTTCTCCAGAAACTCGATCAAGTGCACAGAAAGTCGACTAAGTTCTCCAGAAACTCGATCAAGTACACAGAAAGTCGACTAAGTTCTCCAGAAACTCGATCAAGTACACAGAAAGTCGACTAAGTTCTCCAGAAACTCGACTAACTTTCAGAAACTCGATTAAGACTTTCAGAAACTCGAGCAAGCATGAGAATTTCTAGCCACTGACTTTCTAACTCGAGAGAAAGTGACAGAAACTCGGTGAAACTTGTGAGAAACTCGATCAAGTGACCAAAAATTCGATGAGGGTATTTTGATGAACATTAACGTCACTAAAAAAATTCTAGATCTTTATTTTTTGTTGTTGATACCACTTGTTATAGTCTAATATCAATCCTAACCTACAACTAAATCACTAGATAAGATTAAAGAGAAAAATGGAACTTGAATAGAAACTTTATTAATCACACAAATCCCTTTGACAAAAACCTAGAATGCTCTTGAGGACCAACCTTCCAAATGAGGTGGAAAGTGGTATTTATACATTTCTTGAGATGGATGGACTAGTGATGGGCTTGGGATTTTCTTTACACAAAATATTAACTTATTAGATTAGAAAAGCCCAAAGCCTATTATACTTACTAACACAACGACACACTTAATAAAAATATTACAAACGACATATGACCATCACTTTTTTAAAAATCCTAACAGGAGATGAGAAAAAGAAGCAGCAGCAGTGAGCAGATAAGTTTTTTTTTTAGTGGAGATGATGGTGTTGTGGTGGTGGTGGAGAGTGTGGGTGTACTATGGTGGAGATGATGGTGCTGTGGTGGTGGTGGAGATGGTGGTGGTGGTGGAGATGCGAGTGTGGTGGACACGATGGTAGCAGAAGCAGAAGCAGCGAGAGCAGATGAGTTTTTTTTTCTTTTTTTTTTTTTTTTACTAAGTGTAACGCAGATCTGATAATAATGGAGGCTAGGTTTAAACTATTACATTCGACGGGGACATGTCCCGGCCGAATGTAAATTTGTCTTTTAGTCAGACTTTTTGGCGGGGACACGTCCCCGCTAAAAGCTTTAATTATTCGCCAAAACCTTTGGCGGGATACAGTAAATGCTACGAGGGAAAATCAATTTTTTTTGTGAAATCTTTCGGCGGGGACATGCCCCCGCGGAAAGGATTTAAAAAAAAAAAAAAAAAAAAAAAAAAAAAAAAAAAAAAAAAAAACCTCTTTTATATTATTGTAACAAACTCAAATCAATATTAATTCTTTTAAACTTAACTAAAATTTTTCTAAATCATATTAAATTAATTTAAAACTTTTTAAAATTATTTACATCACTTTTACCTAATAGAAGTAAATCATTTATACTTAATTTAAATCATTTCAAATTATTTTTAAAACATTTTAATTAAGTTAAATCACTATTAATTCCTAATGACTTGAAAGCAACAGAATATCCTAAATTAATTCAAAACTTTTTAAAATTATTTACATCATTTTTAACTAAGTTAAGTCATTTATACTTAATTTACATCATTTTTAACTAAGTTAAACAAATGAGACGATATGATACGGTTGTACACAAGATGTTAAACGAATGAGCCGAGATGATATGGTTGTACATGAGATGTATAACGAATGAGCCGAGATGATATGGTTGTACACGAGATGTTTAACGAATGAGCCGAGATGATATGGTTGCACACGAGATGTTTAACGAATGAGCCGAGATGATATGGTTGTGCTTGAGATGTTTAACGAATGAGCTGAGATGATATGGTTGCACACAAGATGTTAAACAAATGAGTCGAGATGATATGGTTGTACACGAGATGTTTAACGAATGAGCCGAGATGATATTGTTGTACATGAGATGTTGTAATTCCTAATGACTTGAAAGCAACAGAATATCCTCATTATATGGATCGAAAACCAGTATATCATTCTACCTCCATTCTTGGACAAATTTATGATGTGTTTCAGAGTTGTAAAAATGAGAAGTTACCTGAACAAGGCAAGTGTGTTTAGTTATTGCATTTATTTCCGTTCCATTACCTTTGTGTGTATTGGTTCACGCATGCATGATATGGTTGTACACGAGATGTTAAACGAATGAGCCGAGATGATATGGTTGTACAGGAGATGTTTAACGAATGAGCCGAGATGATATGGTTGTACACGAGATGTTTAACGAATGAGCCGAGATGATATGGTTGTACACGAGATGTTTAACGAATGAACCGAGATGATATGGTTGTACATGAGATGTTTAACGAATGAGTCGATATGATACGGTTGTACACAAGATGTTAAACGAATGAGCCGAGATGATATGGTTGTAGATGAGATGTTTAACGATTGAGTCGATATGATACGGTTCTACACAAGATGTTAAACGAATGAGCCGAGATGATATGGTTGTACATGAGATGTTTAACGAATGAGCCGAGATTATATGGTTGTACACGAGATGTTTAACGAATAAGTCGAGATGATATGGTTGTACATGAGATGTTTAACGAATGAGCCAAGATGATATGGTTGTACACGAGATGTTTAACGAATGAGCCGAGATGATATGGTTGTACATGAGATGTTTAACGAATGAGTCGAGATGATATGGTTGTACACGAGATGTTTAACGAATGAGCCGAGATGATATGGTTGTACATGATTTAACGAATGAGCCAAGATGATATGGTTATACATGAGACGTTTAACGAATGAGCCGAGATGATATGGTTGTACACAAGATGTTAAACGAATGAGCCGAGATGATATGGTTGTACATGAGATGTTTAACGAATGAGCCGAGATGATATGGTTGTACACGAGATGTTTAACGAATGAACCGAGATGATATGGTTGTACACTTGTACATGAGATGTTTAACGAATGAGGCAAGATGATATGGTTGTACACGAGATGTTTAACGAATGAGCCGAGATGATATGGTTGTACACGAGATGTTTAACGAATGAGCCGAGATGATATTGTGTTGTAACATGAAAATGTTTACAGATAATGAGTCGATATGATACGGTTGTACACAAGATGTTAAACGAATGAGCCGAGATGATATGGTTATACATGAGATTTTTAACGAATGATCCGAGATGATATGGTTGTACACGAGATGTTTAACGAATGAGCCGAGATGATATGGTTGTACATGAGATGTTTAACGAATGAGTCGACATGATACGATTGTACACAAGATGTTAAACGAATGAGCCGAGATGATATGGTTGTACATGAGATGTTTAACGAATGAGCCGAGATGATATGGTTGTACACGAGATGTTTAACGAATGAGTCGAGATGATATGGTTGTACACGAGATGTTTAACGAATAAGACGACATGATATGGTTGTACACGAGATGTTTAACGAATGAGACGACATGATATGGTTGTTGTTGTTGTTGTTGTTGTTTGTGTTGTTGTTGTTGTTGTTGTTGTTGTTGTTGTTGTTGTTGTTGTTGTTGTTGTTGTTGTTGTTGTTGTTATTAATAAAATGTTGTTGTTGTTGCAACCATGACCATTTTGGTTAAAGGAAGCTGGTTGACAGCAGCCCACAAGGGCCGTTTGGTTAAGCAGCCAACAGGGCCGTTTGGTTTATGCTGTCCAAACAGGGGTGTTTGGGATTGCTTATTTCTGTGTCAAAAGGGTGTTTGGGTTTATGAGCTTATTTGAAGGAACAATATCGCAATTAACAAACACGAAGGCAAACATTTTATTTAAAACACGCAAGAGTTCTCAACCACATACATTTCATACAGACTCAAACGAAACAACTCGACAAGGAAACAAAACAGATCAAACGAAACAACTCGACAAGCAAACGAAACACACGACATTGACCATAACAAACATCGTCCATTCATTTTTTTTTTTTTGCCGCTACTTCCATCTTTGCTAGAACCTGCACCATCTTTTCCCTTCCTTGCTTTCCTTTGCTTGATATGTTCAAACGTATCTTCGAGATTTGTTACCCTATTTCCCAGATCATCAAGTTTGGTGTCCAACGTGCTTTCAGCTTCATCGTCAGCTTGAGCGTCCAAATACTCTTTGTAGTACGGCTTTTTCCTCAACCATTCCAGAATCCGGTCTCTCATCCACGGTGCACAGTTCTTATAAGAACCATATTCATCATAAATTTCGTAGCCATATACATTAAGAACTTCATTAAAGAGGAGCATCGACGATAAAACCTTTGACCACTCCTCTTCCGGCGTGTAACCTTCCATTGTTATGTGTGTTTTGTGGGAATTGACGATTGAGTTATTTGTGTTTTTTGCCGAATATATGATAGTCAGTATGTGTTATGTGTATATTAAAACTTATAGTAAAACTTTGGCAGATAAAGTTGCAATTTGGTGTGAAAAATTGGTGCCCATACTTTCGGCGGGGACATGTCCCGGCCAAAAGAAAGTATCATTACCCGAAAGTTTAGGCGGGATAAAGTAATTGTTGAGAGGGAAAACTTGAAACAACTCTCGGCGGGGACAGGTCCCCGCCGAAAGCAACGGCGGGGAAAAACCCCGGGAACAATTAAGATATCCTATTTTGGTCAAAGTTTGCCAAATATCAAAAAATCTTTTGGCGGAGACATGTCCCCGCCAAAAGTTTGCGTTGAAAATTTAGTAAACGGTCAGCCAATTTGTGTGCCAGCTCAGCAACGCTTTTGTCGTTTAGCGACTTTCGGCGGGGACAGGGGCGTCCCCACCGAAACGCTCCTCGCCCGTCCTCTCTTTTGTTATAGTGTAAATCAAACTAGATGGATGGTGGGAATTTGTCCCTCAGTATGCAACCAAAACTTAGTCTCTAAAATAATTCACCTCATCTTAATTAACATCGCAATCTTATTAGTCTATGTTTTAATAAATAAAGAGACATTTAAAAATACTACAAGGACTAAAATTATACAAAACTTCGATACAAAGAAGTAGACCTCCTATAAATAATAAAAACCAACATCAGATACTCATACTACTACTACTACACTACTAGTTATTCTTAGCAACTCATAATGAAGGCCTGGCAATATGATGAATATGGTGATGTTAATGTGTTGAAATTGACTACAGATGTTCCTGTTCCTCAAATCAATGATGATCAGGTGTTAGTTAAGGTTGTTGCTGCTGCTCTAAATCCTTATGATTTCAGAAGGAGGCAGGGATGGCTAAAACTACATGCGTCCGATTCTCCTCTTCCGGTAAGCTTTTCGGTAATTAATGATCTTTCAATAGTGTCTACGTTTTGGAATGGTTATGTGCATAACTATAATATATGGCTTATGTTTTTGGCAATATATAGATTATTCCAGGACTCGATGTAGCTGGAATAGTTGTTAAGGTTGGAAGGGATGTAGAAAGCCTAAAAGAAGGAGACGAGGTATATGGAGATGTTATGGAAAGACCTATTGGTGAACCAAAACAGTTTGGCACCTTGGCTGAGTACGTAGCTGTTGAGGAAAAACTTCTGGCTTTGAAACCGAAGAATTTGGATTTTATACAAGCTGCTGCTCTTCCTGTTGCAATTGAGACTGCATATGAAGGTCTTGAAAGAGCCAGGTTTAGTGAAGGTAACTCAATCCTTGTCATGAATGGTGCTGGTGGAGTTGGATCTTTAGTAATTCAGGTATATCATTAATCTTAAAAAAACTGGTTTTAGTGAAGGTAAATAAATCCTAGCTGATTTGTGTTTTGGCAATACTAATAATATATGCCCTTTATGTTTGCAATTGCATGACAACAATATTGTTTGGTACATGAAGCTTGCAAAACATGTCTTTGGTGCTTCCAAAGTAGCAGCCACGTCTAGTACAGGAAAACTCGAGTTGCTCAAGAGTCTAGGTGCTGATGTAGCCATTGACTACACAAAGGAGAATTTTGAAGATCTACCAGATAAATACGATGTTGTCTATGATTGTATCGGTAAGCATGTCTAAGAATTTAAAAGAGGTGACTGTTTTGACACATTCATCTATAAATGGGTCAATTAAGTTACGGAGTATGTTTTAATATGGAACACGGGTTTAGGGTGTGTAGTAGGATTGCTTATTTTTTCTGCTTTTATGCATAACGATATTTTTGTACACTACAAGAAAATATATTTTTAGTGACTTGTTTTGATGACACCAAAAATGTATTAAATTCAATTTTTTGGTGACATTTTTTAAAAATTGTGGGCAAAATGTTAATATTTTGAGATTAAATGACACATTTCGTAAAGATCTAACGTGTTATAAAAGGCAAAATATTTATCTTTACACTTTTTGTGTCATTATAATTTGTTCACTTTTACTAAATTTTTAAATGTAGGAAAAACACTCAAAAAATCTAGTGACATCTTTTTTTAACTTTTGTTGACATTTCTATACTTTTTGCTATATGGTTTCGACTTTTACTGACACCTTTTTGTAGTGTCACAAAAAACAACTTTTTTGTAGTGATAACTTTTGTTGACATTTCTGTACTTTCTGAGATTCAATAGATTAAAACACCAATAATTGTGTTGCAACTTAATGTGATTGCTTACAAATATGTGAAATTTTCTAACAATTTTGTATTTTAAGGTTTAGGGTTAATGATATATAAGAATTATTTTTATTATATCGATCACTATGCTTGACATTTAATAGATTAAATCATCAAAAATTGTGTTACTTCTACAATTTAATGTGATTATTTCACAAACATGTAAAGTTTTCTAATAATTTTGTATAAATAGGTTTAGAGTTAATGATTTATATAAGAATCATCTTTGTTTTTTAGTTTCACACATGCATAACACCTTTTTTTCTTTATCATTTCAATAATTTGATCCAGTCAATATTCATATAAGAGTTAACTACATTTTTGGTCCTCGTGGTTTACCGGGTATAACGATTTTGGTCCAATAGTTTCAAACGTAACGGGTTTAGTCCATTTTGTCTGACCCGTAACGGGTTTAGTCCAAATTTCGTTGACTGAGTGTTTGACTAATTAAAAAAAATTGATATGACTAGAATACCCTCGAAGTTAACCCTAGAAATTGCACCATTCGTCCCTGAGCTAACGGTCGTTAGTTTCGTTAGTTATTATTTGACAACGTTAGTCCATTTAGCAAACGATTATTTGCAACGTTAGTCCTTTATACATTTTTGTCCGTTTTTCTTACATTTTCATACGGTTTTGTCCGTTTTTATACGTTTTCGTCCGTTTTTAGTCGTTTTCATCCGTTCTTCTTACGTTTTCATACGGTTTTATCCATTTTTTTACGTTTTCATCCGTTCTTCTTACGTTTTCATACGGTTTTGTCCATTTTTTTACGTTTTCTTGCGTTTCATACGGTTTTGTCCCTTTTTTTTACGATTTCCGTTTTTCTTACGTTTTCTCTTTTTTTCTTTTTTATCCTTTTATCATTTTTATCGTTTTTGTCCAATTTTCTTACGGTTTTGTCCGTTTTTATTTTTTTTTGGATGTTTTTCTTAAGTACGAAAAAAAATTAAAAAAAAAATAATTTTGAAAAAAAAAAATTCCGAAATTTTTTTTTCGAAAATATTTTTTTTTCGGAAAAATTAAAAAAAATTCCGAAAATATTTTTTTTTCGGAAAAATTAAAAAAAAAAATTCCGAAAATATTTTTTTTCGAAAATATTTTTTTTTCGGAAAAAATAATTTTGAAAAAAAAAAATTTCCGAAAATATTTTGAAAAAAAAAATTTTTTCCGAAAAAAAATATTTTCAGATTTTATTTTTTTTTTAATTTTTCCGAAAAAAAAAATATTTTCTGAAATTTTTTTTTATTTTTCCGAAAAAAAATATTTTCGAAAAAAAAAATTTCGGATTTTTTTTTTTCAAAATTATTTTTTTTTTTAATTTTTTTTCGTACTTAAGAAAAACATCGAAAATAAATGAAAACGGACAAAACCGTAAAAAATTGGTTCAAAAATGATGAAAACGTATAAAACGTATGAAAACGGACAAAACCGTATGAAACGTAAGAAAAACGGACGAAAACGTAAAAAAAAAGGACAAAACCGTATGAAACGTAAGAAAAACGGACGAAAACGTAAAAAAAGGGACAAAATCGTATGAAACGTAAGAAAAACGGACAAAAACGTAAAAAAATAGACAAAACCGTATGAAAACGTAAGAAAAACGGATGAAAAGACTAAAAAACGGACGAAAACGTATATAAAACGGACAAAACCGTATGAACATGTAAGAAAAACGGACAAAAATGTATAAAGGACTAACGTTGCAAATAATCGTTGGCTAAATGGACTAACGTTGTCACATAATAACTAACGGAACTAACGACCGTTAGCTCAGGGACGAATGGTGCAATTTATGGGGTTAACTTCGAGGGTATTCTAGTCATATCAATTTTTTTTAATTAGTCAAACACCCAGTCAACGAAATTTGGACTAAACCCGTTACGGGTCAGACAAAATGGACTAAACCCGTACGTTTGAAACTATTGGACCAAAATCGTTATACCGGATAAACCACGAGGACCAAAAATGTAGTTAACTCTTCATATAATATTATCACGTTTCAGACTTTAAAGATATTCTCATTTGCATTCGGATACCAACCCAACATAAACAACTTTAAATTTAGCATGTCATGTAATAGTTGATAACATTTTATTCTCCGCAACTACGAAAATTAAAAGAGTAAAAAATAATACTCCCTAATAATTACATACCGTCCCAAATAAGTGTCTAGTTTGACTTTTCAGAGTCAAACTGGTTCAACTTTGACCTTAAATATTTTGTTTGTGTTATATAATACTTGATGAAAAATTATATCAATGAAAAATACACTTAAAACCTAATCCATTCATATATTTTGTATCAAGTATTATATAATACCCGCAAAATAGAGAATGTCAATAGTTGAACGTTTGACTCTGAAAAATCAAACTGGACACTTATTTTGGGACGGAGGTAATACTCCGTAATAATCACATACCGTAACAACTTGCAGATGTTAATTACTATACTCGTTTCTTGACATTAGAGGATGGTATGATGTTGTAGGACAATCAGAAAAGGCAGTGAAGGCAGTTAACGAAACCGGTGTTGCAGTTTCAATAAACAGCCTAAATATTCCACCACCAGGCTTTCACTTTTTTCTCACATCAAATGGATCCATGTTGACAAAATTAAGCCCATACCTGGAAAGCGGAAAGGTGAAGGCGGTGGTCGACCCTAAAAGCCCGTTCCCTTTTGAGAAGGTTGATGAAGCATTAACACACCTTGAGACCCTCCGGGCTACTGGAAAGATAGTTATATACCCAATTCCATGAAGTTCGAATTTGATCGAATACTATGTTTCTTATACCCTTTTTAATAACATGGAATCCCTTTAGAGCCCGTTTTTTACTAAAACCGGCCTCTATTAAGGGGGCTCTATTTCACAATTTGTAATAGTGATAAATAAATAGTGTACCTTCCTAAGAGCACTTACTTTATAAGTGGCATGTTTGTTATAGCTTGCCGTGGGAATAAGTATGGTTTCTGGTTCACTGTCTCATGCTCAGTAGCATGCAAGTTATGAACTTACATATTGCGTTGAATTGATAAACAAAAAAATAAAGGAAATTACAAAGGATGCATATTCTTTTCGTTAGTAAGTCTTTTATATATACTGGATTTTTAATTTTAATGCACACGTAAGCTTATTCTTGAGTGGACATGGAAAGATCTCGTGAAGGGAAGCCCCTAGAACTCACAGATTTTTGTCTCTTGCGAGACTTGAAGCCTGGGTAAAACCTCCCCCAAGCTCCAGAAGGAGCCCAGGTGGCCAACTAAGCTAAGTCAATTTGGTTTGGAAAGATCAGGTCTTTATTATCTTATAACTTATTGGCCTTAAGTTTATAAACTCAAATAAGCCATAAGCTCAAGTACGTAAAGCTCATGAGCCTATGTAAGCTTTCAAACTTTACAATTTCAGTAAGCCGATAAGTCTATCAGATAAACTAATCAAAACACCCATTAAGATGTTCTAATTAACTAAAGCCTCTCGGTCTTTCACATTTTGGAAACCCACACATGTGTGGATGATAGTAAAACAACACCGTCAATACATGCTTGACGAATTAAGACAAGCTCAATTGACCAATTGAACAAAGTACTTAAAGTATGCACCTGTTGTTGAAATGAAAGGGTAGTATTGAACAAGTTTACTGAACTGGTGCTCGAGAATTGTATATATCTTTTGCCAAATGATCAGTTACACCTAAAATATATAAGGGTTGTAGCAAAGGGGAACCAAAGAGGGCTAAAAGATTAATATATGATCAAAATGGGATAAAGAAATTTGATATGACAAATATCTCTCTAAAATCTTAACTGATTAATACTATACATTTGGCAAAACTATAACGTAACAGGTTACTATTTATTAAAAAATTCATGTTCCGTTATATTTAATTTTCACAAAACCCTCTCAAAATGTAGATAACATCGTGAAACCCTCTCGAATAGTAAATAGTTTTCATAGAACACCCACATAAGCACCCCTCTCAAAATGTAGATAAATCGTAAAACCTCCTCAAATAGTAAATATATAGTTTTCATATATTAAACATTTAAACTTCAACATTTTTTTTATAAAAGCATCTTATTTATTAACCAAAGTTACGTATAAGAGTAAAAAGAAAACTATACAAGTTACCTCGCAAACCATATACCAAGGTGTGACATTTTCTAGTTCTTACTACACAATTTCCGTTTTCATCTTCTCAAACTGATCAAGGGTTGAGCCTGTCTTTGAGCCATTGCATCACAAATTCTAACTTCCCTCGTTAACCTCAATTTAACGATTTCCTCGAGCTCTTTATATTAGTTACATTATGATTTCAAAAACTATACTTCAAGTCAAATATGAAAGTATATGTTGAAGTAATTTCTTGCAATCACTTCGGACAAATAGAGGAGGCCTTTCGGCTGAACTGGATTAAGGTTCTTCCGAGAAGCTTGTGTATCGATCCCTTCGGTCTCCAAGGATCCTTCGGGTATCTGCACACAGCAACACGCGTTAGGCTCGCCCCGGGTGTTATCCCAGGACCCACCTCCGGCGTGAGAGTAAGTATTTGGTATTCCGAGAGGTTATGAACAGTAGTATGAAGTAAATGCTAATGAATTAGTTAGTTGAGAGTAGTAAATGAGTTGGGTATTTATAGTACCCAGCCTTGGTACCTGAAATGGCGGCGCCGGGTTTTCAGGAAACATGTCTCAAACACAATCCCGTAAATCTCGGGGGCGGCGGCGGCGTCTGCAACTGCCATCTGTCAAAAGGTAAACGCAACATGTCCTATTACTTACAGTGATACTGGCCGGATGAGTCGAGCGCCCTTCGGTATTTCCGGACGGCTCCATGTCGTTTGGACGGCCAGTCAAGACAGGCCGTCCGGACACATACGTCAACATGTCCCCCCAGTATTGCATTATCGGTTGAAGACCGATGATGTAATACTTTAAAGAATGTCTTTGTTTCTCCCGGCATACGTCGCTCGGATGCATATGCATATACCTGTAATACTTTAAATACTATTTTTATGCCTTTCGGCAAACATCATTCGGACACATATATCAAACATCATTCGGACACATATATCAAACATCATTCGGACACATATATCAACATGCCCCCCCTAGTATCATAATATCGGTTTTACCGATGTTGTGATACTTTGAAAATTCTGATGTTATCCCTGATATGGTGACTTTGATGTACAGAAATTATCATTGCAATACTTCCTGAATCCTTTGCAATTCACAATATATGCCTTGCTACCTATACCGACTTACTGACCATCGCCCAGACACGTATGCCCCATTCTTATCATTTCCGAGGGGTCCAGGTTGTCAATCAACCATTTTCTTTTTCAAAGAATAACTGTCATGTTTGCCTGATGAGTCAATGTACTCCTTTTTTTTCTTTTTTTTTATCCGGAGGGTCGGCTGTGCCGATGGTGTGATACTTTAGACAATTTGTGGATTCATATTTTACATTTTCCGGTCAATCCTGACCGCTAGGCTTGAGTATATCTTGCGTCATTTTAAAATGGCCGAGAGTCATTTTATACATATTTTTATTATTATTGAAAAAGAATTGTAATCATAGATTGCTGACACGTGCACATGCGTCAGCACCTGATTGGGCGCGATATTTCATGCGCTCCTTTTTACCTATAAATAGCCTTATTTGTGACACTTGTTATTACCGTAATTTTACACATTTCTTCAAGACGTCTTGCGGTATTATTTTCCGAATAGTAATCGTGAGTCAATTCAAGCAGCTTCCATATTAATCCTTCGTTTGCAAAGGTACGTTCCGAACCACCCATATCTTTGTATTTACTTTGCTGTTAGGCTGTATCCTACTTTCCCTCGGTTAAACCATGTCGGATTCTCTTGTTTCGATTCCCGACGAGGATACTGAAGGGGTTGAGGTATTCCTTCCCAAGTTTGACATTCAAAAGTACACCTCTCGGTTGGACGAAGAGGCTGTGCGCAAGATAACTATAGACTATGGTATACCGACAGACCTGCATCCGCGGCTACCCCCGAAAGGTATGACAATGGACGAACTACCAGATGATGCCATCGGCTTGTACTTGGAATATTTTATTGAGGGTGGTCTTAGTGTACCTTTCTCTACCTTCCTGTTGGGTGTCATCAAATATTATAAGGTTCATATTTCTCAATTAGTTCCGCTGGGAATGCATCGTGCGACCTTGTTCGAAGTGTACTGCCGAAGCTTACATATCAATCCTACTACTCCTCTGTTCCGGGCCTTCTACAAACTGAGTAAGCAAGGCCATTGGTTTTCTTTTGAAAAAAAGGTCGGTCGTGAGAAGAGGGTGTGCTTTCGGGAAATTTTGACTGGTTTGAAGGGTTGGAAACGTGATTTCTTTCTGATAGATAGGCGAGCCATTCCGTTCGCCATGCCTTGGAGGCATCATTATTCGGATGTATCGGATCCGTATCCAAGAGGAGAGTTCGATGTTGCGGATGCTGATCGACTTGCTCAGGGTGTAATAGATCTTATCCAGGTTCCTCGGGCTTTTCTCTATGCCGTTGGGCTTACATCTCATTGGGAACATCCCGGCTATCAGGTCGCCATAAAGGATGCCGAGGGGAGGGGTACAGCCTTACAGCCTTTGTTTCGTATCTCCCTGACTGGTATATTTTATGTGCTTATTTCTTAACCGTTTATCGTTTCTACGTTTTGCAGCTATCACAATGTCTCAGTATTTGAAGAAGCCAAAAGTCCGAAAGGATGTGTCTGTGATGCAAGGGGATAAGTATCCGGAGGGTCAGCCTCCCGAGACGCATGTGACTATTCCTGTCACTTCTAATGCCGACATCCCGAAGAAGACGGCCGAATAGACAGGAGTCGAGGTTCCTGATGATAAGGTCTTAGAGGCCAAGAGGAAGAAACAGGAGCAGAACGTTGCTCGGCAAACGTCCCAGTCCCAACAACATGGGACTAGATTCCGCCTTCAACGTAACGTGGAAGGCGGTGGCGAGTTCCAGTCGGTCAAGCGAAGTAGGCCGAACGAAGATGTTGATGTGGCGGAGCTAGATGCTTCGGCTGCAAGAAAACAGCCGGAGGGCCAAGGCTCTTCGGCCAGAAGAAAACAGCCGAAGGGCCCAGGAAGTATTGGCGTGGACTTCACGTCCGAGGCCGCTGGTGCTGGTAAGCCTTTCGGGGATGTCATTCCCTGCACTTTGCCTTTGCGTTCATTTTTTATAACAACCGTCGCTCATTCTTATTTTCTCTTGTGTTTTTACTTTTTACATAGGGGGTTCTTCCGGCGCTGGCGCCGGCCATGGGAAGGAGAAGGTAACTGATGAGGATGACCCTGCTGCTTTGCACGTTCCGGGGTGGAAAGTTCGAAAGGATGATCGTTTGGATGGTTGGGAAGTTTGTCGGGATTTGATGTTGAATATGCCGACTCCGAAGGAAGAGTCGTTCCTGGAGAATCTGGGTGATGTTGAAGCTGGCCAAAGGGCCTGGAAGCTGTTGGGTATGGGAGCCGTAGCTCAATCGGACCTGTTACTCCGGTTTGAAAATCTTCACCATGAGCACCATGAGCTGTACCGTGCCCATCAACAGTGCGGAAACCTCAGAAAGAACGGGGGAGAGCCCAAACAGCTGAGGACCGAACATTCCACCTGCATGGTGAAAGAATCGGAGTTGATGGGTCAGGTTAAGGAGTTGGAGAAGTTGGTTGAGGACGAGAGGTTGGCCGCGGCGGAACGAATCAGTGCCTTGGAAGCTGATTTGGAAAAAGCCAAGACCAAGCTGGGCGAAGAGGTAAAAGACAATCTGGACCTCCGTCATGAAAAGAAGGACCTTATCGCCCGACTGGGACGGACGGAGGCAGATCGGTTCAAGGTTGTGAAGGAGGTCATACCGGAGGTGGTTTGTCGTCTCTTGGGTAGTCATGAATATAAGGAGCATTTGGCGGGCCCTTTCAGTTTGTCTTCGCAATCCAGTTTTATGGTGGGTGTGGTTGTAGGTCGTAAGTCGGAGGAGGTGGCTAAAATTGTGGCCGAAACGGACGACTTGGATGTGGAAGCTGGCAAGAAGTTCGACCCGTTGTATGATGGGCAGTTCACCGCCGAGTATCCCTACATCAAGAGGATTAGCAGCTCCTACCTTAAGTCTCCCGATGAAATCTTGAAGATCTTTCCTGACCCACCTCCATTTACTTCCGCCGAAGACCAAACTGCCGGTGCTGCCGCCGGATCAACTTTCGGCGCTCCTGAGATCGAAGTTGCTAACGTCCAGGGCTCTTCTGCTAGAGTGGACAAGTCGGCCTCTTGATCATTCCGGAATTCTTGTGAAGCTGTTTTAAATTGTTACTTTGAGAAAACATTTGGATGTAAGGCCTTCGAGCCAAAAACAATTTATTTGATTCGGATGACTGTAATAATTTGTAGCGTACAATTTGTGTGATATCTGTTTATTTATATATCTAGCCATGTGGTTGCTTTACATGACTCGGCCTATACCATGTTTCTTATTTTACGCATCGCTTTTATTCATTTCCGAAGTAATTTGCCCCTTCGGTAAACCGGGATGTTTAGTATTGCTTTGATCTTACGGAGCTTTCGTTTTGGTTCGTGTGATGGTGCCATTATCAATAACCATTTGGTCTTTCTCCCCCCTCTTTTCTTTTTTTTTTTTTTTTTTTTATATATCACATATGTGGAGCAAAAAATGTAACAACTTAGCTTCCCAAAGATGATAGTTTCGGATTGCTTGCTCCACTTTAGCTTCTGCGGACCACTTATTATCCCTTCGTTCCACCTGCGTTTTCGACCTCCGAACGCGTGCCGAACACTTGTTTGTTATTACCGTTACTGCTTGCGCAGTTCCGGAGGTACAAGCTGACGTTCGGCCTACATTCGGGTTATGAACGTACCACTTGTTTTTTATTACCTTCACTATTTGCATAGCTCCGGAGGTACAAGCTTACGTTGGAGCTAGATTTTGTTACGAACGTATAATACTTGTTTTTTATTACCTTCACTATTTGCATAGTTCCGGAGGTACAAGCTTATACGTTTTTGGGCGACACATGCCGTTCTTTGAACATTGACCACGAAAATATCCGGAGGGCGCGAACCTCTCGGAGGGGTCACATTCGGCTTATGTTCAAAGTAAGATAAATGATTACTCGGTCACCCCTTTTTGGGTACCGTTATGGTAACCCCTTTTTGGGTATCCCATCTTTGAACATTGACCACAAAACTCTCCGGAGGGGGCCAGCCTCGCGGAGGGATCACTTTCAACTTATGTTCAGAAACTATATGGCAGGCCCCTTTTTGGGCATACCATCTTTGAACATTGACCACAAAACACTCCGGAGGGCGCGAACCTCTCGGAGGGGTCACTTTCAACTTATGTTCAGAATGTAACAAGTATTGCCAGAACGTATTGTAGGAAAATTGTCTCCCTTCAATGATGGGATAACTGCATTTGTCATTTAAATAGTTAATATCAAGCCCTTTCGGGTGTTACATAAGATACATGAACCAAGTATTCATGAAAACATTTTCAACAATCGTTGTCCGTCATATCAAAGGTGCTTTCTTTTCCATCCTTGCGTGGTTCGTGTGGTTCCGCTTGGCAAGTTTCCCTTCCTTCGGTGGATTCGTGCTTTTCTTGGCTTGTTCTCCCATTAGTTTCGTTCCATTGGCATGTGAGACTACCTGCCTTAAGTTACGAAGGTATTTTCGTTCCTTCCGTTAGTTTAATATGAAAACAAACATGGGCGAGAATGAAATAGCAACAGTGAAATGGTTATTTTGTGTTAACAGTTACCTGAACCGTTATTCCTACCTTGGTCAATTTGTAAAGATTCCTTCGGTTGTAGCATCAGATAGTCTCTCTGACCACGGATTCCTTCCCATGTTCCTACGGTGAATCTTCCGGATGACAGGCGTTCCTTCCGGCATTCCCCTTTGTTATTTCAGCGCTCCACACTTCTCCCTTTACCTCCTTTTCCTTCGTCCGTTCCTCCATTGACCCGTGGTGCTCTTGAATCATTGGACGTGCGGTCAGTGTTGCTATCCCGCCTGGAGTAGGGAACTTGACCATCGAGTGAATAGTCGAGGGGATGGCCCGTAATTTCCTTAACCCGGTGCATCCCAATATGATGTCGTAGGAGGAGGGCGAATCAATCACAGCGAATTCCATCCAGACTTTTTGGGATCGGCCTTGACTTCCGAAGCAGATTTCTAAGTCTATCGATCCCCATGGCTTAACGGGTTTCCCTGCGAATCCTACCAGAGTAGTGCTGGACTCTTTCAACCAGGCTTTAGCCGAAGGGTTTAATCGTTCAAATTGGTGTTCATACATTATCTCCATAGAAGCGCCAGGGTCCACGTAGACTCCTTGTATTGTCATCCCTTCCACCTCGGCTTCAATCACAAGTGGCTCGTCCGACATCTTATTCGTAGAGATGGATGGGAAACTTATCGGAAGGTTCATCTACTCTTCTGAGTCTGTCTTTTCTCCTCCTTGAGAGGCTGCTGAGCTTTGGATCATGTTAATAATTTTTCCCTTGTTCCCCTGGTGATTATCCCCTTAGGTGGCTTTTCCTTTTCCTCTGAGGCCTTTCAATAAATGGTCCAACTTCCCCGTATTTAGTGCGGCTTTTATTTCCTCTTTGAGCTGCCAACAATCATCGGTATAATGTCCTTTCTCACCATGATAGTCGCAATACTGGTCTGCAAAATCCTTTTGTATTTTCCCTTTCGTGGGAGGAGGCTGTGGTAACTTCAGTTGGTGCTCGGTTGCCAATATCTCTTTCGGTGTCTTCGTCAGGGCGCTCAGATCTATCAGCCTTGTCTCGTTTCGGCGGTTATCCATGTGACGGAAATCGATCCGGCTAGAGCTGTCATGCTTCGGGGGAACATAAGGAGCATAGTAGTCACCCCTGCGTCCTTTGAAGTCAATCTTAAGGTTATTTCGGCGGCGATCTCCTCCGAAAAGGGGCCTCGGTTGTTGGTCACTTCTTTTGTGGTATGGGTTAAGCCGAGATTCCACTTTCTCTCCCTTCGGCAGTTCTGTTGTCCGGAAAGCCTCTTCGGCTCGGATGAAATCATCAATTCTTTCCAACATCTCATCGACAGTCTTAGGGATCTTGTCAGAGAACTTCTTTGCTAATTCCGGGTAATGGTGACCGTTTAGAAACGAACCGATTTGCATAATTTCGGGAGTGTCTGGGAAATAATTGACCTCGCACACCCATCTCTCCTTGAAGTCCGAGAGGCTCTCATTAGCCTTCCGGTGAATCTTGTTGATCTCCGTGAGGTCCTTAGTGCTTACCCTTAACATACTAAACCTATTCAAAAACCTCTTCTAAAGCTCGTCCCAACTATCAATGCTTCCCGTCGGGAGCTTATCAAACCATCCCCTGGCTTTCCCGTCCAAGGTTTGTTGGAACATTCGACACCATACGGGCATGGGCCATTCTTCGTGATTTCCTGCTCCGGTAAAACGATTGATGTGGTCATCTGGATCAATGGTTCCTTGGTATAGTTTTAGGTTCGTCGGTATCTTGTGCTTGGGGGATGAGAACTCTATGATCCTTTTCGTAAACGGGCACTTAATTACTTCCTTAAACGGTTTGCTCAAGTCATCGTCCGCCTTTTTCCCTTTTCCGTATGGTGACCCTTCAACATCTTCTTCCTCCGAATTTTCATACTCGTCGCCAAGCCTCAGCATTCTGGGGCTTACCAGGTTGCGATTGCTCGGTTGTTTGAACAACTCTTTCAAGGCTGAAAGATGACCTGCGATTAGGGTTTGGACATCCGGAGGATCTTGGTCTCCTCCGGATCCCCCGGCTTCCCCCGCGTTCCGGATAGGGGTGAAAAGGGGTGTAGAACCCGTCATTCCGAACGTTGGTGTAGGACCCGCCATTCCAAAACTCAGGTAGATCGAGCGGAAGGTCCCACGGATGGCGCCAATTTATTGAAGTAATTTCTTGCAATCACTTCGGACAAATAAAGGAGGCCTTTCGGCTGAACTGGATTAAGGTTCTTCCGAGAAGCTTGTGTATCGATCCCTTAGGTCTCTAAGGATCCTTCGGGTATCTGCACACAGCAACACGCGTTAGGCTCGCCCCGGGTGTTATCCCAGGACACACCTCCGGCGTGAGAGTAAGTATTTGGTATTCTGAGAGGTTATGAACAGTAGTATGAAGTAAATGCTAATGAATTAGTTAGTTGAGAGTAGTAAATGAGCTGGGTATTTATAGTGCCCAGCCTTGGTACCTGAAATGGCGGCGCCGGGTTTTCAGGAAACATGTCTCAGACACAATCCCGTAAATCCTGGGGGCGGCGGCGGCGTCTGCAACTGCCATCTGTCAAAAGGTAAACGCCACCTGTCCTATTACTTACAGTGATACTGGCCGGATGAGTCGAGCGCCCTTCGGTATTTCCGGACGGCTCCATGTCGTTCGGACGGCCGGTCAAGACAGGCCGTCCGGACACATACGTCAACAGCATACTTGTTAGAATTATATCTAAGTTAAAATCAATATTTCAATGCATAAAAGTTCACTAGTACAATCCCCGCATTCGGCGATGACTTTTTTACAAATGCCGACGTTATGACGTCGGCACAATCACTTCCCGACGACATGACGTCGGCACCAACTTGTCGAGAATGCCCCATCGCTACTCACCGTCCCGACGACCAAACCCGACGACAGCGTGGGACCCACACGTTTTTCCAGTCAAAGAATTTTGTTGTTCGACAATTTGGTCTCGACGACATGTCGTTGGGACCATATCACTAATTAACGCCTTGATTAGTCAAGGTTAATTATGTTTTAAAAACTACTGACGACATGACGTCGGTACGCCTTTATGCCGGTCAACAAAATAGTCAACAGATTTTAAATCGTACCGACGTCATGTCGTCGGTACCATAAAAATTACAAATAATTTTTTGTTTACGGCGCCGACGACATGTCGTCGCTACTATACTGTGATGCTGCTAAGAAGCAGGCTGCACACAGCAGCAAATTTCCAGATTTTTTCCGGAAAATTTTCCGGAAAAAATATACTAAACATGTAAGCAACCAAAGCCTTTAACCAATGAATACTAACATGTCCTAACACGTACAACGTATAACGGCTTAAGACTTGTTATCCTATTTCCCAGATCATCAATTTTGGTTTCCAACGTGCTTTCTCCTCCAGCATCATCAGCTTGAGCGTCCAACATCTCTCTGTAGTACGGCTTTTTTCTCAACCATTCCAGAATCTGGTCTGTCATCCACGGGCAAATGTTCTTATAAGA
Organism: Artemisia tridentata subsp. tridentata; assembly: GCA_021014915.2. NCBI lineage: Eukaryota > Viridiplantae > Streptophyta > Magnoliopsida > Asterales > Asteraceae > Artemisia > Artemisia tridentata. Next base: position 197,134,625 of record CP139509.1, on the reverse strand, counting down.
ACCATATTCATCATAAATTTCGTAGCCATATGTATTAAGAACTTCATTAAAGAGATACATCGATGATAAAACCTTTGACTACTCCTCTTTCGGCGTGTAACCAGCCATTCTTATGTGTGTTTTGTGGGAATTGATGATTGGGTTATGTGCGTTTTTCCGGTTATAGAATGATTGGTTATATATAAGTAAAAAATTAGCGGTACAAAGGTGCAATGAGGCGGGGAAAAAAATCCCTACGACATGTCGTCAGTACCATAATGGCGGTAAAAATCCCGCCCAATTATTCGCTAATATTTACAATAGGGGGAAGACCAAATTTGGTATAAATTCATCCCGTCGACATGTCGTCGGGACGATACGACTAAACATAGCTGTTAACACTAATCAAACACTAATCACAATAATATTTTTGATTAATATGATCCCGTCGACATGTCGTCGGACCATATAAGGGGGACAAATTCCCGCCCAATTATTGGCAATTATTAAGAGAGTAACGTTTGACCAATATGTTCCCAACGACATGTCGACGGAATTTTAATAATTAGAAAATTCAACGCACGCTGGTTTTGATCAAGCACTTTTTTTATCTTTTAGTGGTTCGTGCCGACGACAGCCTGTGGTCGGGACGACCTTCGTCGCCCGTTCTCCTTATTCTTGTAGTGGTTCCATGTTATTATTAAGCTATTAGAATGTCACACCAACAATTATGTGGCATCTCTGAAGGCCAAATGTTTTGAAACTTTTTATTGTCACAACCCTGGTCACACCTAAGAATTAAGCCCAAAACACATCCGAATCAGATTAATAAAGAGCAAGGTTTGGATCAAGTGGTTAACACCCTTGCCTCTAAGACAGATGTCAAGGGTTCGATTAGGGTGGCAATCGAGTCGTGTCCGTGTCGACCCACTCGGGTTGGTAAAGCCTCAACCCAAACACGACCCATTTATTAATCGTGTAAAAAACCTCAACCCTAAACCGCACACACCTAACATGCGAAACCCATTTATGACCCGTGTAACCCGTTTAAATAAACTAGTTAAAAGGTTTAATTAATTTGAGTGTTGAAAAGCGTAAGTGTTCAAATAATAACACATAGATAGCACTTAAGAAAACGTAGATCCACATCCTAAATAAGTACATATATCATATTAGGTAGTTATATATTTTATTGATTAAAAGTTTATATATTTAAACGGGTTCACGGGTAGACATGTTTAAAATTACTAAACCTATACACGACCCATTTATTAAATGGGTTATACGGGTTAACCTGTTTTCGACCCAAACCCGTTTATACTCGACCCAAACCCGTTTATCTTCGTGTCGTGTCCGTATCGGTTAGCGTGTCGTGTCAAAAATTGCTACCCCTAGGTTCGATCTTCACCCCTTCCAAGACCGGAGGTCCTTTTCTACATTTGGTAGAACTGGAAGCAGCCTCTCTACCTTAGGTAAGGGTAAAGCTATCTACGTCTCAACCTCCCCCATACACCGTGGAGTACTATTGGGACTCATAACCCGTGGAAAACGGTATTGAAAGATACTTTAGTTTACTTTACTTTTTTACATCCGAATCAGATTAATACACAACCCAAACACCCCCAAACCAGTTTTAGCATATGATGTATAATTTGTAATGAATTATTTGTGACTAAAGAGGCCAAATGTTACTTTGCCATAACTTTTTCTTTTCTACTCGTGTATGACGGTGATATTGATTGATATGCTCGAACGAACCACCAATCTAATATTAACATCATTAATTATAGCGTAGAAATATGCTTCAAAAATTCAATAAAAGACGCGGATACCATTTACACAAAAATTCAATATTTCCCCCAAGTTATGGAGCGTGATTTCTTTGTTTGTTTACTACTTGATCACAGTTTGAAACTATAAAATATTTATTACAACCGTCATGTTTTTCCCTCTTAAGTAAAAAAATCGAATTTAGAATAAATGTATATAATGTACTAGCAGGGTATCCGAATGTTGCGGCGGCGGGTACCATATAATTAAAAATTACAGCGAGTATATATTTTCTTATATGCGGCTTTTGTAATAGCAACTTTACGAGTGGCGGGAAGAAAACCTTCACTATACCCTCCAAACTAATTGCATATTTATCGAAAAAAGTTTCAAATTTACAAGTATGTAATTGTGTAAATGATTTAAGTGTAAAAAATGAAATTTACAAAGAAAAGAAGTGTGAAAGATGCAAGCAAATTAGAAGCATTTAGAAGTATAAATAAGGAAAAGATGTTAGGCAATTAAGGAAGGAGTATAATTGTAATTTGTTAAATTAGTTATGATATTAAAAGGCATATTAGTCATTTACATGTGTTGATTTCAACAAATCAAAACTTCAAAAATGTGCTTCATGCATTATACGCAGTTTTATTTTGAATTCCACCAAATACACCTGTTTTAGTTAGTTGGGTTGTAACCTTGTTCGAGAAAATGTGTACAGAAAAGTTTGAACTAAAATACATGATTAAATATATAAAAAGTTAATTATAGTATGCAATGAACATTATATCGATTTATGACTATGTTCATAGTTCATCTCGACTAAACGTTGAGGTCCATAATTTCTCTTTTCTTCCAAACTTTAAGAAAGTTGCAAGATTAGTTCCTAAACTATCTTGGGATATACATCTTACGGTCTTTATTTTTTCTCAATATTTTTATTTATTATTTATTTATTTATTTTTAATTTTTTTTTTATAGATATTAGATATGTTAACATTTTTATGTATCTATTATCAATGATCATTGGTTTAAGAGAAACTTTTAAATATAATGCATTTCTATATCTATGTCATTATATCTGCCCAAAGAGAAGTCGTTTTTCGTGACTGTGTCTAAATACATGTCGGCTATGTTTGGCAAAAGTAGCAGTGAGCTGTGAGCTGTAGTCACAGCTCACTGCTCACCGCTCACAGCTTCTTAAAGAGGCATTGGAAAAATGAGTTTTCTTAAAAAATAGCAAAGCTCACCGCTCTTTTGCCAAACGAATACTAAAAATCAAAAAGCTCATTGCTCACCGCTAATCGCCTCAAAAAGCTCTAAAAAGCTCTGCGCCAAACATAGCCGTCATGTTTGGTAGACGGACCCAAGATTGTAAGTACTAAAGTTGCCTTAATAAGAATTATTAGGTAAATTAAGGGTTATATGTGTCTAGAAAAAGATATATTTTATAAAAAATTTACCCTTTGTGACTTAAAGTTAGATGTGGCTCATGCTACACCCGACTCTCATGTGAGTCCGTCCATGATATATTGTGTCATATTTAATCACCATGGTCTATCTATAAATGATGTGATTATATGTTTGTATTTACTCATCATTTAATATTTTTAATTGGATAACTAAATTATATAGAAAGGTAATAACCGTTTTGATAGTATACTTAATACTATTCGTGTTAATCAACAATTTATGTTGTTGTGTATGTCCAAGGACAAAGTGTGTATTGTATAGTTTAAGCGTATGTTTAATGAAAGTGATTGGAGTTGTAGTTGTTAATAATCAGAGCTTGTAAGAGTTGCAGTTGGAGCTCGAAGTTTTATGTTTAGTTACCTTTAGTAAATAGCTGAAGTTCGAGTTTATAGATGTTGGAATAACACAAAATAACATTTTAAACACGATTATTATTATTATTATATTATATTATTATTATTTTATTTTATTTTTATATTTATTATTATTTTTAATAATAATAAAATTTTCATTAAACATAATTTTATTATAAATAAATTATTAAACATAATTTATTATTATTATTTACTATTTATTTTTATTTTTTTAGAGATCACTTTATTGTTGTTATGATTATCATTATTATTATTTCAAAGCGTCAATATTAAAATCATTTCAAAAAGTTTTACAGTTTGCAAAAACTACTTCAATTAGTTTTTACGAAAAGAACTTTCGGATTCAGAAGCTCATATAACTTTATTTTGAACAAATCTTATCTAAAAAGCTTATTTATCTTAAAAGCTTAAGCTCCCGTAAGCTCTCAAAACCTCGTGCCAAATATACCTTAAAAAGAACTAGCAGCCAAACTACAATCTAAACACCAATACCTCAAATAGTAAGATAATACAAGGACCAATTCTGTAGTTATGTCAAACTTTTGCCAAAAGAAGCAGGCCTCCAATAAATACTAGCCAGTAAAACACAAACCAAAGTCGAATCATACAACTACTAAAACTAACTACACTTTAATTTCTAGAGTTGACACTGATCATTATTCATAACAACTCACAATGAAGGCCTGGAAATATGATGAATATGGTGGTGTTGATGTGTTGAAATTGTCTACAGATGTTCCTGTTCCTAGTATTAATGATGATCAAGTGTTAGTTAAAGTTGTTGCTGCTGCTCTTAATCCTATTGATTTCAAAAGGAGGCTTGGTTACCTCAAAGGTGCCGATTCGCCTTTTCCGGTATGCTTTTTGGTTATTAATGATGTTTCTATTGTGTGTTTTTGAGTGTCTTTGTGTGCTCAAGGTTAATTTTTGGATAAAGTACTATAATATGAAATTCTGTTACTTCGATTAGCTAGGGCCTAGGTGTCCAACTTTCTATTTTAGTTTATCCCAAAAAAGTAAAAGGTGACACGTTATTGGATGAAAGTAGATTAAAAAGTAAAACCGTGTGCCAAATGCAAAGTGGACGCTTACTATGAGACGTAACTACGTAAGGAATACCAGACAGAAGATATACGGCATGATAATTTATTAATTTATGTAAATAGATGTTTTGATCTACTAATTTGTTAGATTATACAAGTAGTTATAAGCCTTTTAGGTGTGTTTTGGTTGAATTTAAATATTTGATATTGAGCATTATTAGTCCCAACAAGTTCTTAAATCAGCTAACTTTAAAACCTTTGATCTAAATCCAAAACTAAAACTGAAACTAAATTGAATTTCATACAAATATTGTATCGTACATCATATAGTAGGATTGTGGTGGAAATAATTGTAATGGCTTTTTGGTTTTGGTAATAGATTATTCCAGGATACGATGTAGCCGGAATAGTTGTTAAGGTTGGGAGTAAGGTAAAAAGCCTAAAAGAAGGAGATGAGGTGTACGGAGACATAGCAGAAAAAGCGTTGGAGAAACCTATACAGTTTGGAACATTGGCTGAATACGTAGCTGTTGACGAAAAAGTGTTGGCTCTGAAACCGAAGAATTTGGATTTTGTACAGGCTGCTGCCCTTCCTCTTGCAATCGAGACCGCATATGAAGGTCTTGAAAGAGCTGGTTTTAGTGAAGGGAAATCAATCCTTGTTCTGAATGGTGCTGGTGGAGTTGGATCGTTTGTAATTCAGGTATATTAATCTCAAAAAGTTGCACATTCTTTTAGCTTATAACTTTATATATTGGGCATCACTGTTTGGAGAATACTTTAATGAACAACAATTAAAGTCTCACTAAAATACTTTACTTTATGCTAAATGTTGTATGTCCGTATGATGAAAATGTTGTTTGGTGCAGCTTGCAAAACACGTGTTTGGTGCTTCCAAAATAGCAGCCACGTCTAGTACAGGAAAACTCGAGTTGCTTAAGAGTCTTGGTGCGACTGCTGATGTAGCTATTGACTACACCAAGGAGAATTTTGAAGATCAACCAGATAAATATGATGTCGTTTATGATTGTGTTGGTAAGAATGCCATATGATTTATTAGAGGTGAAGTGATAATCTCGACCCATTTACTTATAAATGGGTCGGTTTGGACTTTGGTAAGGAAATGAATCAAATGGGACAGGTCGTCCTAAATTTAAACATAGAAACCTCCTAAAACGATTTTATGATTAGATCATTAATGAAATCATGTGTTTTCTGTAATTAATTTATCAAACTCTATATTCAAGGACGCACCTGTTTCCAGATGTACTAGAAATAGCCCGTCGCCCCGTCTAGTTTAATCGGACTCTAGTATTTATTGTGCAAGTAATATATGTACATTTATTTCTTGATATACATGTATTATAAAATGATGCAGGACAACCTGAGAAAGCAGTGAAGGCGGTTAAAGAAACTGGTATTGCAGTGTCTATAACCGGCCCTATTCCACCACCAGGGATCTTCTTCATTGTCACATCTACTGGATCCACTTTGTCAAAACTAAATCCTTACCTGGAAAGCGGAAAAGTGAAGGTGTTGGTCGACCCTAAAAGTCCTTACCCCTTTGACAAGGTGAATGAGGCATTCACTTATCTTGAGACCCACCGGGCTACAGGAAAGATAGTTATATACCCAATTCCGTGAAGGGTTGAGGCTTGAATTGCAATGGTATATTTCGATTGTACCTAAATAAATAGTGTGGCTTCCTTAGTGCTCCCACCTCAAAACTGGCGCTTATGTACTAATAATTTATTAAGTGATACTGTATGGATTTTATAAGACATATCTTAATCATACTTTGATGTTGATTTCATTAAGATCATGATAACGTACCCCAGGCGATTATCAACAACAATGTTGTCGAATTTATAACTTATAAGACATATCATTTGAAGGCTTAAAAGATGTTAGACGGATTCTAGCTGTTCACCCGACAAGGCTACAAGTTAAAATCCGGCCCTGCCCGGCATTGATGTTTTATGACTTTTATCTATTCCGGGATGATCACTTGGACCACTTACATTATATGGACTTGTTGAACTATTTATATTTCGGCTGGCAAACATACATTAATATGTATTTAAAAAGTTAATAACACGTACATGTAAATTTCATACACAAGTGACTAAAGATCCATTAATGGTAGAGAGATGTGATAAATGTCTCAAAGAGAAATGGCCAAATACTACTATTCATAGTTTACAAATAGTCCATAAATTGAATAACTAAATAAATCATCTCAACATGTCGGGTCGATTACATGTTTCTACTTTTTGATATTGTCTAATTTAAAGTGTAAATAAGAGATCTAGTACGAAAAATTGCAATGAGAAGAATGAGAAAAAGTTTTAGCCATGCATTTCAAATGAGAAATTTAAAAGAAAACGAATCTACCTTTGTATGTGCATCTGAAATGTGCGGTTGTTGTTTCTTCTCATCTTTCTCATTTTAATTTTCTTTCTCATATGATCCAAACTCATAAAATACTAGCAAGAAGCTAAGATGTCGGTTTACGATACAAAAATGAAGCATTGCAATATTTACCAAACGAGTCTAATATTGTTTTTGTTAATTGCTCCTAAAGAGATTCAAGTGAATGTGTAAAGCTTAATGTGGTCGAGAGTGAGTTGTTTCCTAAATCTCGAATAAACAAAGGCCATCTCATTTCCAAATTTCAAAAAAACTCGAAAAGTGGTTTAAAGTTTAAACCAAGTGAAAGAATTTGGTTGTATGGAGAGGCAATCATTGTCGAGTACTCATACATAATGACGGAAGTTTATAGAGGCAGATAATTATAGTTGCGATATTTGACCAGAATTTGAATGAGATTGTTAATATTAGACACTTTGTTTTAAACATAAGTCAAAAGTTTTTAAATGAGAAACTAATCAAAATCTGAAAATTAAAATTCAAAAAGTAAACGATATTACTCGTTTTTTTTTTTTTTTTTTTTTTTTTTTTTTTTTTTTTTTTTTTTTAAGTGTTATAGCCAAATTTTATTCACTTTATATAAGTAATTAAAAAGATAAATAAAAAGCCAATTTTAGTAGGCAAAGAACATTGTTTCCATATATGGCTATGTTCAATCATGATACTTATTTTAGTGTCGGTATGTCCATCAGTCCGTGTTTATCGACTTGCGGTGCCGCCAATATATTCCCGAGATAGATTTAAAAGGTACTCGTAGGATAATTTTTAAAAAGTTGCTGAATATAGAAATGTTCCATTTATAATGATCTAAGCTAAGGTTTTATATTTATAATTCCATATTCACAAAAAGGATTATATGGATCGTTAATACTAGCATGGTATACGCGCGTTATAACGGCGAATACCATTTAACTAAACTTTTCGGCGAATAATATTTTTCGATTACAGGTTTTTTCTATAAATAACTTTACGAATGACGAAAAATCATTCCATCAAGCTTATCAATATCACGCGCCAAAAATTATAGAAATGTAATTTGACTATGAGCAAGTTTTCGGTAATAATAAATGGACCTTTCAATATATACAAAATATTGTTGGTTTTTGAGATGTGAGTGTTAAATCCTAAATGCATTTTATTTTTTATTT
>CP139509.1:197080071-197126308 GCA_021014915.2 Artemisia tridentata subsp. tridentata | reverse complement strand
ACAATTTTCAACAACCTTGACGACGACATTATAGAGTAAAACTACAACCCCTATACAAAAATATATACATTTTCATAGGATCTTACGATCCCGATCCAATCCTACGATCATGATGTTGCAAATCGGAATCGTAACATCATATATTTTTGTATAGGGGTTGCAGTTTTACTCTGTAATGTCGTCGTCAAGGTTGTTGAAAATTGTCCAGAAGACAACTCCGGTAATTGTTGGCCGGAATCCTAAACCCACCACCACTATCATACGACGACCACCACCACAATCATCATCCACCACCACCACCACCATCACCACCCATCATACCTCCACCACGACCGTCCATCATACCACCACTATTATACTTGAGAGCATCATCCTCCTACATACCCCCACCACTAATACCACACTTGAGAGTGAGACCACCGACACCATACTTCACACCAGCATCATCATCCATCGTAACACCACCACTCTTATCATCATCTTCTTTGATCAGGAACATTTACCCAAATAGCTTTATTCATAGTGATTCGAGCCCAATCCAAAGTTATTCAGTTCTTGATGTCTGGTCATGGTGGCATGGGGTTCTTTGTTGGGGCCCAAGTCTCAACCTTTACTTTCAGACGTTCAATTGTAATAATCTCTTTTTTACACTACTATAACATTAATGTTTACTTACTTAGTTACTATAGTACTAGATTCAGTTCCGCGCTATGTCATGTGTTGGAGGATTTTTCTATTGTTTTTTGCCAGTCGTTGATGTTAGGGTCAAGGTCTGTCGTCATTTAGATAACAACCATGTTTATGATCGTTGTTTGTTGTAATTGTTTAGGCTCGGTGGTGTCGGTGTTGGTTAAACTCGTGTCGTTGTAATTAATTAATTTTTTTAAACAAAACCTCTACTAATAGATACAAACATGTATGTATGTACCAATCACCCATATGTAACTTTTGTTTGTTTGTTCCAAACACTCAATGGTTGGTAACTTTCTTTTTAATAATCTCTTTCTTATACTAGTATTAATGTTTACTTACTTAGTTACCACTGTACTATATTCAATTCCGCGCTTTGTTATGTGGCAGAGGACTATTTTGTTGGCTAGAGTCGTCCTTGATGTTCAACGCTCGTCATTTAGATAACAACCAAGTTTATGGTCGTTGTCTGTTATAATTGTTTAGGCTCAGTGGTCCTGTTGGTTAAGCTCGTTGTTTAGTGTTGTTGTAATTAATTAATTACTGTAGTATAATGCCGTTTAAAACAAAATAATAAACTCTACCAATAATAGATACAAACATCTATTTACTAATCATTCATATGTAACTCTTGTTTGTTTGTTTTGTAGCTATGCGTGAAGCTTATGAAGCCCTCCATCCTTATGGCTTGGCACTTGCTGAAAGGATCAAAGCCAGATGCCTTTTTTTGTTTAAAACGAAGAAGAACAACAACAATGAAATTCAACAGCCACAAGAAGTACCACAACAACAACAACTACAAGAAGAAGAGATTACCGTGCCGTGCTTTCAACTCCTTTCCGAGCCAAACCGTATCAAGTTTGCCTGTCTGCTTTTTGGGGTCACTGACGAAGACCATATCGCTTTTCAATTCCTTGATAACAGAGCACTTGTTATCAACGCCTTTGTGGCTAGCGGTAAAGACCTTGATCCCCTCACTGCCACTCTTGATCTACCTCCCGGCGACTTCTCCAATGCCCAAACCAATACCAAATTCTACAAGAAAAATGGCGTCTTCCTCATTGATATCCAAGGCTTTCAGATCACCAACTCCTCCTCCTCATCCTCCTCTTAAGAAGTTATAGATTTCATACCACTACAGTAAGTAACTCCTTGTTACATTTTGCTGCGGAAATATAGACACTCGTTGCTGATACAACTAGCAATTTAGTTTAGGACTGCTGATATGAGCTGTTTTTTTTTGGTACTAGTACTTTGATCATCTTGTTTTGTAAACTCATCCTCCTGTTCTACTTAATCGTATTTTTGTTTCCTACTCGTTTTGCTTGGTAATCTTTTTATTTAAGTGCTTCATGCTCTTATATGTTGGATGGAACATTATGATTGGAGTATTATAATCCCTTTTGGTTGCACTCCAAATGAACGTTTAAAGTTGGTGGCTAAGAAATGTATTCTACATTATGATATGAAATCAGGGGACTAATTAGTTGAAATTATATAAATATAGAAGCAGTCTCCTAGTACAGGATCATGGGAATGCAATAAAAAACAAGGTATATTTATAAGTTCTGAAAATGGATCATGGGAATGCAATAAAAAACAAAGTAATAAGAAGTGTTGGCAAGCAATATTATAGTCTGCCTATACACGTCCGGGAGTAGCTCCTTACACTTTCACAGATACTGTCTAGCTTTTGTGTTTTTTCTGAAGTTCTCGACAATGATATTATTGGCAGTAGCATGATGTTGGGTTTGACGCAATCGAAAGGAACATATCTATCTTATTTAATGGTGAAAGATGGGTGAGGTGGGATATGGGTCAAATTGGGTCTATGCATACTTTTTTTAGACACCCTGCATCCAACCTTTGTCATTCAATTCTTATCAACATTTCTTTGACAAACGTGTGTCGCATCAACATAATTTCATTAAGGTTTTCGCTAATTACTTTATGATCAGGATGGTTTGTGTGTGTGTGTGCGCGCGCGCGCGCGCGTGTGTGTGAGAGATTGAGACATACTTTCAATCAATAGTTTGTTTGGGTTCTATATTTATTCAAGTTCAAAGGTGCACTTAACATTAGCAATTTCATGTTCATGTTTCAACTTAAATGTATGTTTTAAAAAATCACAAGGTTTTCAAGTTTATTTACAAGTAAATGTGTAGTTTGGTTTCCAGATATATCTTTGTTTGCGATTTTACATCTCCAGTTCAGATATTGCCTCATGTGCGGCGGGTTGGGGCATTTAAGAATTTCAAGCAATGCTTGTCAAGCTATTTAGACCTTCATTTGACAACAAAGATGTCATCTTTGACGTACTATTGCCCCTTCCTTTGCTATTGGTCTTAGTCTGGTGCTAGACGTGGATTGAGCAAGACATCGAATGAGTTTGAATTACAAGTCACATGTTTAATTCGTCTCAAGTCAAGTTTCAAGCGGTGCATATCCAAGTTCATGTTTCTAGGACATGTTTTAAGTTAGGTTAGTTTGTAGGTTTCTCGAGGTTTGATTTCTAGTTGGTATTAAGTTCAAGTTAATTGTTTGTAAAACTAGTGTGTTGCAATTCGACGCATCAGGTATGCTCGGCCGAAACACAAGAGGAGGGTGGAGTATTTAAGGTTTAACACTTGTGAAACCCTAATTATCTCTTTGTATTTATACCCCTCTTAAAAGATAATTATCGTTCTTAAAAACATGATAATCTATATAAATAAAAGAAGATAATTACTATATTCAAAAGATAAGCCCAAATGAGCTTGCCATTTGGTTCTTGGTTTAAGCAAATTACTCCTTAAACAGTGTTACTGATTAAGCCCAAAGTAGTTTCATATAATTAGATCATTTATATATTTACAATAAATATATAAAATTGTAATCTCGCGTTATTGTGTGTGACCCCATAGTATCATATATTAATGGCACTATTTAATTACGTTATATTATGCACATATTTCTACACTTGTAAATGTTGGTCTTTTCATGTTTGCGCTATATAGGTATGAATCCTATACGGCGTAAAAGACGTATGATATAAATCCTCATTTTGGCTTGTTTTTATAGTCATTTTTTGTGTCTTTTGTTTCATTGCTCTAGATTCATACTAAAATGCAAAAGTTCAGCAATTCAGTATCAAATATGAGCAATAAACACAGGATATTGATACTAAAAACATGTATATATTTGATGTTATAAAACTTATCCAAATCACATCTTCCTTCACAATAAGGAATTTTCTTCAGCAATCATTCGCCAAATTCCTTCAGCAATCATTCGCCATCCTAATAATTTAGTAAGAAAAGTCGCATTAGCTTGTCTCATGGAACGGATGCCAAGACCTCCTTCCTTCCGATCTCTCTGAAGCGTGTTCCATGACAAAAGATGAATCTTTTTCTCCTCATCAGACCCTCCCTGAATAAACTTTCTAGATTTCTTATCAATTTAATCAAATACCGATCTAGGAATCTTTGTTGTTTGCATTGAGTAATAAGCAAGAGTAGACAACATCGATTTAGCGAGAATCATCATTCCCACTAGAGAGTTACACTTTGTCTTCCAACCGCTAAGCCTTTTGTCAACCTTATTGATAATATTCTGGAATGTGGCCTTGGTTACTCTTCCATTGATGGTTAAATCCCTAAGTAGTACCAACCAACCCTAAGTAGTACCCCAAATCGTTAATGTGATCAATTCCTAGGATTTCACTTAATTACCAACCAACCCTAAGTAGTACCCCAAATCGTTAATGTGATCAATTCCTAGGATTTCACTTAATTACTTCATTGCACACTCATGAGGAACACTATTAGAGAAATAAATACATAATTTAGGAAATAAATACATAATTTAGGAAATAATACAATCTCCCTTGACGCGTCACATAAACTTTGTAAACAACCCTTAATATTGGAGTAATAGATTCGGTGTCGTGGATTCGAAACTGGACGTACGGATGGTATAAACCCCCCATCCCGAACCAATATATATCGTGATGTCTATCACTCTACTATTTTCATATTGTGATTTTAGTTGTGTTGTGCATATATACTCACTTGTTCTTGGAGACTTGAAGTTATTAAACTTCTAATAAGTCGAAAAGACCCTATTCAAACCCCCCTATGGTTCTACAGTATCTTTAATGCAGCTTCACAAAAACTCTCTTGAACAATATCTCAATGTGGTTGAAAAAACATCCGCCAGCCCCATGTGCCTTATAAGAGCCCATAGAAGATATCATTTCCTTGATGTCGTTGACTGTGAAAGTGTAGGGAATTCATATTGATTAAACCATCAATGCACGACTACGCAGCGGATGGATCTATATTTAATGTTATGAATTAAAACACATAATAAATACTAACCTCGAATCTATTGAAAAATATATAACCACCAAGTCTTGATCTTGATCACGAACACTTCAATGGATCTCGTTTCACCACGAAACCCTAATCAACTATAGTGAGTTGATCTCTATCTAAAACTTACACTACACGTCTTACGAGAGCGTTAGGATGCTAGTGCTTAACCCACGAGCTTACGAACTAAACACGAATGCTAGTCGTAGAGAAGAAACGAAGTCAACTCCCTTCTTGGGGTGTTGGTCGATCGTCGAGAGCAAGAGAGGAAATCAAAGAATGCTTTGATTTTAGGTGTGAATAAATGAAGACCTACATGTCTCCTTTTATACTAATGGGATAGCTTAGGGAAAAAGCTACTCCCCTCTTGCCCTAATGCAATATGGCCGGCCATATGGGGTGTCCATGGGCCTCCATGTTGCCTTTTGGTCCTTGTGAAATAAACTATGTACAATACAAGCTAATTTTGGACTTAACGACCGTTAACCGTTACACTAACGGACTAACGACCGTTATGTGTATTTCGTGGATTATATTAATTATAATCAATAGCATACATTAAACATATTAATTATATTTAATAAACGCTCTCTAAATGTATATGTGTGTGCCCCGATAGGCTCACGTAATTTCTAGCCGTATAACTATTCATTTACGAGCGCATAGCCAACAGCTCCCACTTGCGATCGTAACAATCAATAGTGTATACTAACAATGCTAAGTGTCTAGCAACACCGCATTGCTCCCAAAAATACCTGAGTGTGGTTTCAAAAAACAACTAGGTAAATGGTTTACAATTTTAAATTATCCTTTTGTTTCAGATACTTGTTAAACTATGGATATGGATCAAAGTCATTCCATATTGTTCAACTATTCTGTTTCTCATTTTAGAAATTAATCAAGATTATCAAACGTAAAACAAGTATCATCTTGATTTACACTTTGGGCACGGCCATGCAAACATCTGATTAATTCAGCGAGGGGCCCAATAGTATCTTTTTCCAGAAGACAAGTGGAGGAACAAATTCTATTTTGACTACACGTGTCACTCATATGCTTCAACCAACTTTTGAGAATTGCATTTATAACCAACTTGTTCAGGATAGCGTTTGACTATAGTCAAGAAGAAAGATCAACACATGCAAGACCTGCTTGCATCTCAAGTTAGAGGACAAATAAAATGACCATTTGCAAGATATCACTTAATGACACCGATCCATAAAGTGATGACTCGTAGGTTTGGGAAAGTCCAATATCCATAGCACGTGGATAACATGTGAGTTTGGCGGACACATCATTAGTATTCAAAGAATATAACCAATCTCTCACATTTGGCTTAATTCAACGATACTCCCATATCATTGATCGACAATGGACAATTTAAAGTAATAAAATACTTATGGATTAAAAATTCAGATATAAGACACAATTAATATATAAATGAATAACTCAAGTACCACGTATATTAATCATCAAAATAATAAATGTTTTAAATATCCATTATCCAAATACTAAAATCAAAACAGATTTACATGATACTACTAACTGAACGAAGTCAAATACCACTAGCATGCTCAACATGCTTGTTCAAAGGCAACGCCTTAGTAAACGGATCATCTAAGTTGTCATATGTGTGAACTTTGTTAAGTACTACTTCATTATCTGCGATAACCTCACGGAGATAGTGAACCTTCCTTTTGTAATGCTTGGCGCCTTTCTGAGCTCCACGCTCGTTGGCAATAGTTAATGCTCCAGTGTTGTCACATAGCATTTCCATAGGTTCTTTATTGGTGGGGACTACTCCAAGCTCATCAATAAACTTCCTTATCCAAATAGCTTCCATTGCAGCTTCTGAAGCAGCAGTGTATTCAGCTTCTATAGAAGACATCGCTGCAATGCTTTGCTTGGCACTCTTCCAGAATACAGCGCTTCCGTTTAGAACGAAAACGTATCCAGTTTGCGACTTGGTGTCATCCTTGTCGGTCTGCCACCCAACATCAGTATAACAGGTAACTCTGAGCTCTCTGTTTGGGTCTCCACCGTAAACAAGAAACATATCTTTAGTATATCTGAGATACTTCAGTATGTTCTTCACAGCAGACCAGTGACTCTCACCTGGATCTACTTGAAATCGACTTGTTAAGTTCTGAGCGAACGCAACATCAGGTCTAGTGCACCTCACCGCATACATGATGGATCTTACAGCCGAGGCATAAGGAATCCTCTTCATGCGTTCCACCTCTGCAGGTGTTGAGGGTCCTTGAGATTTTCTCAACTCAAGTTTTACTTGCATTGGGGTCATTCCATGCTTGGAATTCGCCATATTAAATCTTTTCAAGATTTTCTCAATGTATGCACTTTGACAAAGTCCAATCAACCGCTTAGATCTATCTCTGTAGATCTTGATTCCTAGAATATATGCAGCTTTACCTAAATCCTTCATAGAAAAACAATTTCCAAGATAGGCTTTAATAGCTTGTAACATTGGAATGTTGTTTCCCATGATCAATATGTCATCAACATATAAGATTAGGAATGCTACATTACTCCCACTAGCCTTACGATATACACATGGCTCATCAAGGTTTTGAGTGAAATCATACTTCTTGATTTCCTCATCAAACCTTTTATTCCATTGCCTAGATGCTTGCTTTAATCCATAAATGGATCGTTGTAGCTTGCATACACGGTTAGGATATTGTGGATTGACAAATCCTTTAGGTTGGTCCATGTAAACCTTTTCTGTTAAGTGACCATTCAAGAAGGCAGTTTTGACATCCATCAACCAAATCTCATAGTCATAGTACGATGCTATGGTTAAAATAATCCTAATAGCTTTTATGTCTGCGACAGGCGAGAATGTTTCCTCATAATCTACACCGTATGTTTGAGTATAACCTTTTGCCACAAGATGAGCTTTATAGGTGTGTACATTTCCATCCATGTCAGTCTTCTTCTTGAAGAGCCACTTGCTACAAACGGTTTTAACGTTAGGAGGGAGGTCAACTTCAATCCAGACTTCATTGTCTCTCATGGATTTCATTTCCTCGTTCATAGCAATATAGCATTAAGCCATTTTTTATATTCAGAATATGCTAATGCAACTTTATAGTTAGCGGGCTCATTGAGATCCCCTAACTCATGCTCCTCTGAATCGATGTACAAACACATACGTTCAGGTGCATGTATTGTCCTTGAGGACCTACGAACAGGAATAACTTCACTTTCTGGTTCAACACTTCCATGTTCAACCATCTCAGGAAGTTGGCTAGTATTTTTAGAAGGGTGAGTATCTTCTTGAATTTCATCAAGTTCTATTATCCTCCCACTTGTTTCTTGTGAGATGAGACGATTCTCAAAAAACTCACCAAACCTAGCAACAAATACCTTGTGCTCAGGTGGGTAGTAGAAGTAGTAAACCATTGTTTCCTTTGGGTATCTTACAAAGATACACTTAATAGATCTTGGTTCAAGTTTGTCAGGCGTGTCACGTTTCACGAAAGCCTCACAACCCCAGACCTTTAAGTAAGACAGGTTAGGGACTTTCCCATGCCATAGTTCATATGGTGTCTTTTCAACCTTCTTTGATGGAACCATATTGAGAATGCGTGCAGCATACTCAAGAGCATAATCCCAAAAGGACATTGGTAGACTTGTTTGTTTTATCATAGATCTTACCATGTCAAGCAGGGTTCGATTTCTTCTCTCAGATACACCATTATGTTGTGGTGTACGTGGAGAAGAGAGTTGTGAGACAATCCCACACTTCTTAAGATGATATATAAACTCTTGACTCATATATTCGCCTCCACGGTCAAACCGTAAAGCCTTTATGGTCTTGCCAAGTTGATTCTCAACTTCACTTTGAAATACTTTAAAAGTTTCAAAGACTTCATGTTTATGTTTAAGCAGGTAAACATAACCATATCGACTAAAGTCGTCAGTGAAAGTTAAGAAATAGTTGTATCCTTGTTTTGACACAGTTCTAAAAGGGCCACATACATCAGAATGTATGAGTCCAAGCAGATCTGTAGCTTTCTCCGTTTTATGCGAAAAAGGCTTTCTTGCCATCTTCCTAGACACACAAGGTTCACACTTATCAAAAGACTCAAGGTCATTTGATTTAAGAAGCTCATCACGTTGCAGCTTCTCAATGAATTTCTTGTTAATGTGCCCAAGTCGGCAATGCCACAAGAATGTAGAGTCCAAGTTATGCTTGGCTCTTTTACTATTAACAAAATACATAGAAGAATCATTCGAAACATAATCATGCATATCAATTTCAAAAACACCATTCCTAGAAACAGCATTAAAATAAAACAAGTTATTCATTTAAACTGAAATACCAATGTCTGTAAAACAATGAGTAAAACCCTTGTCTTTCAAAAGTGAAACTGAAAAAAATACCCCTAGTAATACTAGGAGCATAATGGCAATTGTCCAATACAATTATTAAACCACTAGGAAGGTTAAATCAAAACTTCCGATAGCTTCAACAGCTGCACGGTTTCCATTTCCCACGTACAGGCTTAAAGCTCCTGGCATCAGTCTCTTACTTCCCCTGAGACCCCGAGTAGTATTACAGATGTGAGTACCACAACCAGTGTCATATACCCAAGATTTATGAGTAAAGTATAAAGTTCTATGATGAAGATACCTGATGTGCTAGCATTGCTACCCACATTGCACTTCTTCTGCATCAAATCGGCTAAAGAAGCAGGACAGTTCCTCCTCCAATGTCCAATCTGATGAGAATGATGACATTCAATG
The DNA here is from genome assembly GCA_021014915.2 of Artemisia tridentata subsp. tridentata. Lineage (NCBI taxonomy): Eukaryota > Viridiplantae > Streptophyta > Magnoliopsida > Asterales > Asteraceae > Artemisia > Artemisia tridentata. The sequence goes on along the minus strand of CP139509.1, from coordinate 197,116,496 downwards.
TCCTTAGCAGGATGTTCCTTTTTAGGTGGAAGAGGAATCTTAGCCTTGGGGGCATAAGCAAACTTAGCCTTGCCGTTATCACGATTCTTACCCAGAGCACCATTCAGTGGCTTCTTGTTCTTATTGTTCTTCTGGATCCTTCCTGCTCTTATAGCAAGTAGAGCAGGGGTAGCATCTTTCTTAGGAAGCCCTTGTTTGTGCAGCTTAAGCATTGCATGTACTTCATTCACTGTCTTCCCCATGCATTGCATATTATAATTCTGTCTGAATCCAGCAAAGTCCTTATTCAGATAGGTAAGAATCAAGCTTACTGCAAGGCCAGATGACATGGGGTGACCAAGGCGTTCCAGTCTATCTAGATAGCCCTTCATTTTTAGAGCATATTTGCTAACAGATTGACCCTCCTCATGCTTACATGCATGAAAGGCCTGCACAGTCTCAAGGAGTCGATGTTCTGCTTGCTGGGCAAACATGGTCTTCAATTCCTTAAGCATGTTATATGCATCAAAGTGCTCCAGTTTCTTTTGTAGTTCTGGAGTCATGCTTATGAGCATAAGACAACCTATGTCCTTGGATGCTTTAACCCATTGGGCGTGAGCAGCAAGGACATCAGTAGGAACATGCTGATCAAGAGTTGGAGGAACAAGAGTAGCAGGTATGGGATGCTCCACATAGGTTAACTTATCCTTGGTTGCGAGTACGATCCTCAAATTCCGATACCAGTCGAGGAAGTTTGATCCAGTAAGTTTTTCCTTTTTGTGGAAAGACCTAAAGATCAAATTGTTGACGGATTGATTTGCTGCCATCTACAATAAGACAAAGTTCAAAATTTTAGTATCTTCAATAATTAATTCTTTTACAAATTAACTACCAATGTTTTAATAAATAAAACAATTAATTTACTAAAAGACTAAGACCCTCTTGAACTCCCACTCATTACGGTAGTGCTTACTACTCTGGTAAGTCTTGTGGGTACAAGAGGTAGGCGGCATGCGACAATTGCATTACAAGTGCAACTCTTAGATTTATGAGACTTATGGCACTAGAGTACAAGCTACTAGTGTCATGCATGTTTTGTCTCATCCTATACCTCGGGCTCAAGGATCTCATCGCTTAACTCAATTAAGTCGTCCAATTAGAGAACATATGTAAATAACTCTAGGTCTCACGCCATAGAATAAACACCTTGGGTTGCAATTAACACACGTCTAACGAAGAGCAAAAGGCAAGTGCAAGTGTTCTCAAACTTGGATGGCATAGACTTAAATTTCAAATAGGGTATCACATATTTTTTGACAAAAACATGTATAAAATATTGTGTACAAAGAGGCATGCATACATCTTTGTAACACAAGTTTGCAAAAAACAAATTTTCAACTTATTAGGTGTACTAATATCACGGGCAAAGAATGGTCAAGAACCCTATTATACTCTGCATAAGTCAAAAGACCCAAGTTCTTCCAATAATTCCCTCATATGCCGAAGCATGTAGTGGGGCAAGAAAAGACCACACAAAACCCTAGATCTTGTATTGATTTAACTAAGAAATTAGTTATAACCAAAGATCATTAATAAAAACACAAAACTTTAGGTATCTTATAGTTAAAGTTTATTAAATCACACGATATCCTGCAAGCTATATCTTGGTAGCTTCGAGTAATGATCCACACCCTCAATAGCTTGATGGAACCCGCGATTTAATTAAATCAGATTTGAATAGTTTATAGTCCATTTAAGTGTAAAAAAAAAGCAAGTTTTACACATAACACATAACTGGTCACAAGGAATTAAGTGTGTATATTAACATACAATAATTAAATCTCACGATATCCAGTAAACTATATCCTGGTAGCTTCGAGTAATGATCCACATCCTCAATAGCTTGATGGAACCCACGATTTAATTAAAAACAAGTTTCAATATAAGTAATTAGTCTGTTTTATTTCCAAAATCAAAAGCATATATGTAAAACAAGTCACAAGGAATAAAACATATAAGCAATTAAAACATAAGAAGGGGTAGAGGTGAAGACAGACTCTAATGGAAAGCAGTAAAACAATTAATGCTCCAAAACTCAGGAATGAGTCTTCCCCAATTGGAGAATCTAAGGCTCCCACAAGGTTTTCGAGCTTGGTACCAAGTGGATCACAGACGTCATAATAATGACCGCGTAAGCCTTAAGATTGGAAAAAGAAAAAGAAAAAGTACATGTTACAATAATCTTTTTAATTTTTCTAACCCCTTTTAAGTCTTATTAACCATTAATAATTAAACAAGATCAAGATTTAATTAAATGACAATAATGCATGTTATTGTCATAACAATTAATATATGTGTTTAATTAGCGTAGCAAGTGACTCTATGTGTAACCTATAACACGAAACGAGATGGCTCATGATGCCACTGTACGGAATTCATATTGATTAAACCATCAATACCACGAGTACGCAGCGGATAGATCTATATTTAATGTTATGAATTAAAACACATAATTAAAACACATAATAAATACTAACCTCGAATCTATTGAAAAATAGATAACCACCAAGTCTTGATCTTGATCACAAACACTTCAATGGATCTCGTATCACCACGAAACACTAATCAACTATAGTGAGTTGATCTCTATCGAAAACTCACACTACACGTATAACAAGAGCGTTAGGATGCTAGTGCTTAACCCACGAGCTTACGAACTAAACACGAATGCTAGTCGTAGAGAAGAAACGAAATCAACTCCCTTCTTGGGGTGTTGGTCGATTGTAGAGAGCAAGAGAGGAAATCAAAGAATGCTTTGATTTTAGGTGTGAATAAATGAAGACATAGAGGCTTCCTTTTATACTAATGGGATAGCTTAGGGAAAAAGCTACTCCCCTCTTGCCCTAATGCAATATGGCCAGCCATATGGGGTGTCCATGGGCCTCCATGTTGCCTTTTGGTCCTTGTGAAACAAACCATGTACAATACAAGCTAATTTTGGACTTAACGACCGTTAACCATTACACTAACGGACTAACGACCGTTATGTGTATTTTGTGGATTATATTAATTATAATTAATAGCATACATTAAACATATTAATTATATTTAATAAACGCTCTCTAAATGTATACGTGTGTGTCTAGATAGGCTCACGTAATTTCTAGCCGTATAACTATTCATTTACGAGCGCATAACGGACAGAAAGGCCTTGTGAGCTTCTCAAAATCAGACGCTAGAATTGGAGAGAAGTAATTGATGGGTAATTTCATATTATGGGGCGGTTCTTCCGTGACAGTATACAAGTTTCCAAAGAACGAGATGATCATTTTTTTCAATTCATCTTGGTCGAAAATCCATTCTTCAACATCATTTTTTCACGCCTCGATTCTATAAAACTTCCGACGAATAATCGTAGATGTATGTAAATAAGTGGTGTTGCAGTCCCCATCTCGCAGAGCTTCCTTTCGATTTGGAACCATAACTCTTCCTCTAGTGAAAGTACATTATCATACTCACATCGAAGACAAGCCTCGAGCTTTAAGAGAATCTCTCCTCTCAACAAGAGCTCTTTGAAAACAAGCTATACCAGCCCATATATGACGTTTTCTCCTAAATATATTCCCAAATTTCGTCATGTTCCATTCTTTTATAATTACGCATGGTTTTCCAAAACATACTTCGGTGTTGTTTGTAGAGAAATCTCTCATAAATTTTTAAACTGAGTTATGAGTAGTTCTTTTGCTATTTTGAACGAGTGAAACTTCAAATTACATACTTCTAAGAAAATTTTGTTACAATTGAACATGTTGAAATTATTTTTGGATATCCAATTTGTCAAAATATATTCTTGTACTAAAAAAACACGGAATTCTTACATCGTAGAAAAACAACTTAAACTCATTTCTAATCGGGATAATTACCAAAATAGACCGGGCAACCAAGTGGTTGACAGTTTCCGCCTCGAAATTGGAAACTTCTGATATTAGACCAGGGCAACCTGTACTTTTTGGGCAACTGAAATCTGCAAGTGACAAGTGTCACTTTTCTGACTATTTTTTGGTCAACTTATGTATTTTTTGGGCAACTGAAAGACACTTGTCATCGTATGGGTCGAGATGCCCAGTTGCCTGGTCTAATATCAGAAGTTTCCGATTTCGGGGCGAAAACTGCCAACCACTTGCTTGCCCCGTGTATTTTGGTAATTATCCCTTTCTTTCTAATATTTTATGTTTTGTTTGTCACGTTAAGACTGCATCTATACAAGCCTCTTTAATTTTTTTCCTGTAATAAATTGAAACCCTTAAAAGATCCTCAAATTCGAATAGTTTGATCGGAGGAGATGGCTTTTTCTTCTTTGTTAGCTCGCAACAGCCGCTTTGTTTCCAATCTCTTTGTGTCCCGTCCAACAGCCCCCCAATATATCGGTCTTCCTTGTTTTTCCTACTAAACAAGATTTTTATGGTAAGACTTACAATTTGAATTCAATAATATTATTATTCATTCATTAAATTAAAACTAATAAACACAGGATCCCTGGTTTCGAAAGTCGATAAAGTCTTAATAAAGAAGCTACCTCATACACTATGTAGGAAGATAAATGGTGAAAAGCTCGAATCCGTATCCCTAAGAATCCGTGGAAACGTGAAGAGGATCGAGAGCGATGAATCCCTACCTGTATTATTAGACCTTGAAGCCAAGAATTTTAAATCATTGACCCATCGTACGAGATTGAATTTCGAAAAGAATGGTGTCTTCGTTAGGGCCCACGTTTAAAGTGTTGTATTGCTCAATGATAGATAGGGGTGCAAATGAGCTGAGCTACACGCGAGCTACTCGAGCTCGACTCGATAGAAAGCTCAAAACGAGCCGAGCCTTGTCGAGCTCGAGCCGAGCTCGAGCCTGAAAATCAACTCGTTTACTTATCGAGCTCGAGTAGGCTCGTCGAGCCTTACGTTTAAGCAAGCCCAATAACCAAACCCAATAACCATGTTATATGTATTAAACACCACACACTAACCCTAATCTCTATTAAATCCGCCCCCCTCCTAACCTTCCATCTCTCCAAACGCAGTCAACCACAAAAAACGACCAAACCCTAAACACCCAAATCAACTTCATTTCCCCGATACATCTCCATCATCATCTAATTATCCTTGTATAACATCAATCGACCAGTTTGTCACAAACATAAAAAAGGACACAGCCGGACCTATCTTAACTTTTTTTCTTCGCCATACCGAATCAAGAAACGTTTGTGAAGGTGTCAAGATTCTTTGAAAGGCCACGGTAGGTACTATATTTAGTTTGATAATTTTGAACGAATGAAAGAAAGAAAGTAACATTTTTGTTATATTTCTTTCTTGTTATATTCGGATATATAAAGAATTCATGCTTCGAAAGGGTCAATGATGGATTGGTTTTCTCGTGTTTGAGTGTCTTAAACGATTCAGTTGATCTCATAAGAGATGCGAATGAAAAAAACCAATCTGAGATCTTTATATGTTTGTTCTTTACGGTTTAGTTTAAAGATCTATGAGGAGATATTCTTTTCGTGTTTAAGATCTTTTGAAGATCTTGGCGTTTGTTACCACACGAAGTAAGTTAGTCTGAGATCTTGGGTTTGTAATTTATTTGTAGTCGAGAGGATGGTGGAGATTTGCTTGGTTGTGGGATTAGGATAACTAATGGTTTGGTTGTTAAGCAGATAAAGCGAGCTCGAGTCGAGCTCGAGCTTTGTGAAAAGTTTACGAGCAGAGCTCGAGCACAAAAATAAAGGCTCGGATCGAGCCGAGCTCGAGCTCGAGCTCGAGCTTGTTAAAAAGCTGACGAGCCGAGCTCGAGCATAGTAAAGCTCGGGCTCGGCTCGTTTGCACCCTTAATGATAGAATTACAATGGATAGTGTATATATAATACACAATGGGCCAATGCATGGACAATACATACAAGTATAAATAAGGCCTATAAGCCCATGTTACATATCATATGCTAACATCCCCAGCAGTTTGAGCGGGAGAGGAACGAATGCTCAAGCTGGACCGAAATTCATCAAAAAAGGCCGTGGGTAATCCTTTGGTGAAGATATCCACATACTGATAACGAGACGGAACATGTAGAACCCGTATATGACCAGTTGCAACCAAATCACAAACAAAGTGAATATCAACCTCAATGTGTTTCGTGCGCTGATGTTGCACGGGATTGGAAGAAAGATATACCGCACTAACATTATCACAATAAACAAGTGTAGATGTAGATAATGGCGTATGAAGCTTACGTAAAAGATTACCTAGCCAACAGGTTTCAGCAACCGCATTGGCAACACCCCTATACTCAGCCTCAGCACTAGATCGAGATAAAGTAACCTGTCGTTTTGAAGACCAAGATAGAAGATTGTTGCCAAGAAAAACACAATACGACTGTTGTTCCCGTTACACAAGCAGAATTAACTACAAAGTTAATCTAATTGTGTTACATGACTGAATTAACGTATTGATTAATTTAAACAAATAAATAAAAACGTAAAGATAAAAACACAAGTTTTTCAACGTTTAAATTCTTATTAGAAATTAATCAAAAGAATCTATACCCAAGTGTTAGCGGAAATAACACTTGGGATTGAAACGACAAGGTATGGTTGTTCTCATCTCTAAACTCAAGCTATGCTTTAGTGGCAATAATAAAAGAACCACTGAGCTATCTCAGGGACTAGGTTGCTCTTTGGGGGAGAAAAGTGGTTTTGTGAAAGTCTAAGCTTTTAATGCACAAAACTTGTCCACTTTTCTCCCTTATGATCCTATTTATACACATGTATAAAAGAGCACCCGTGACTACAAGTACAAAAGGATGACCTAGCAATTCTGACAAAGATACAACAGTATTTTACAGTTACAAGAATCTTTTTTTTTTTTTTTTTTTTTGGTAAAGGGGAGTAATCCTGCACCCTGGTAAAATGTATTACACCAAAAAACGTTTAAGTACAAAGGATATGAGTGAAGTCCCATATCTCAGCCCATTACATAGGCACTTACATGCAAAGACACATGAATCAAGAATCTATTTTGGGATAAGGTTAAAGTTGCTTTCTGAATGTCAGTGATAACACTGTTCTTATTCTCACGCCATTCAGGGAAAGTTTGACTTTGCCCTAATAAGGACATATCCTTATCTTTTCAAACTCTTCCCGCCTTGTCCCGCCTTTCTTTTAGACTTCAGATTCTTCAGGCTTGGTCTTCAGTCTTCAAAAATAATTGTTGTTGAGGAGACTGGGGTTCAGTGAGTTCTTGTCATCACTCACTGAACCCATTACCTTATTCTTCGGCTTAAGTGACACTCAGGGAGTCCCGCCTCACTAAATGGTGAATCTTTCTTCTTAGAATCGTCCTAAGCATCTTGAAGGTAACTCACTGAGTGACTGTTCACTCAGTGACCTGAGAGTGTTCAAGGTTGATTAACACTTGGGCTAATTTTTATTAAAATCCTATTTTCAGGACGCTTGGGTACTGACGGACCCAACAATCTCCCCCTATTTGGATATAAATTATGCCTAAGTGTTTTGATCAGTTGTGAGTGAGCAAATGGGCTTCTTCTCACACTGAAAATACAAGAAAGCAATTAAAGGACACTGATATAACAAAACATGGGCCATCATTTTATTAATATCATTACATTTGTCCTAACATCTAAACATAATACTCAGGGACCTTGTACTCAGGCTTCCAAGATACCCATGAGTTCCAACTTCGCTTTCTTAGATACTAACACTTCTTTGTCAGGTCTCTCGTTCATCATCTTATCCATCAGCTTTATAAACTCTTCGTTCTCAGGGCTCTTCACATGAATCGCCATTGGCTTGTAAGCAAGAAGAGTTGTGTTGGGAATTCTGGAAATAAGATATTTCTTGTTGCTGCCGATAGTGAAAGTTGGTTGCTGCCGATAGTGTTGGTTCCTGCCGAAGCTCATTGCTGCTGATAGTTATATTTTGTTTCTGCTGATAGTGTTTGTTGCTGCGGATATTATTGTCTGTTATCCGTATGTTTAGTAAGTTTATTTTTAGAAGAGATCATGTTTATCTCTTTACACGTTTTCTTGTAGGACGGGTTAGGGTTAGGGTTTCTTATCATTATAAAAGAAACACCCCGTCTATGAGTTTCATACATCTTTGTAACCTAACAATCTTCAATAAAATCATCTTTTAGTTCATTATACGATCCATAGAGGATCATAGCATTAGTTCTTTTCTTTTCTTGTTCATAATCAGAGGTTCTCTTGTAGTGTGCTTGTGATTACATAGGCATCCTACCGATCCATATAGGCTCAAAGATCTAGCAGGCATGTTAGATTCTACAAGTGGTATCAGAGCCTCGTGAGGATCTCTGATCAAGAAGCAAAAGTTCTCAAAACAATCTCTCTAAACCCTTCACAATGGACGATGAAAACCCTGGATTTGAAAAACCCTGATTTCGCTGCCATTAACAATGAAGAACCTGAACCCACGAAAGTTCAACAACAAATTGTTACAACCACTGTGTCCAATAGTAATGCAAAGTTCCCATATCTTAAGAAGGAAGAGTATGAAGTCTGGGCTATGAAGATGGAGTACTGGATCTCCAACAGTGATCACCATCTTTGGAATGTTATCCTCAAAGGGAATAGCAAGAAGAGAATTGGAAGAGATAAGAATGGGGGAATCATTATTCTCGCTCCTGCATCAGTTGAGGAGCAGCTGGCTGTGCAAAGGGAAACTAAAGCAAGAACTCTCTTGCTTCAGGCACTCCCAGAGGATCACATGGGTGATTTTCATCACCTAGATGATGCTATAGAAATCTGGCTTGCTGTAAAAGCTAGATTCGGTGGTAATGAGGAGTCCAAAAAGATGAGGAAATCAATGCTTAAGCAGGAATTTCAGGAGTTTAAGATCTCTGAGGAAGAAGGTATTCACAAAGGGTATGATCGATTTCACAAGATCCTCAGCCAACTTAATCAGTTGCAGGCTCGACCAGATAATGAGGACTGCAACACAAAGTTTCTGAGGGCTTTACCTTCATCCTGGTCTCAAGTTTCTATAACTCTGAAAGCCAAAGGAGGATTAGACTACCTAAGCTTTGATGATCTGTACAACAAGCTCAAGACCCTAGAGATTGACATCAAAGGGGTTTCTACTTATTCATCTCATACACCTACTCATACTGCATTTGTTAGTGCTCCAAGTGCTAATAAGGTCTCTCATGGTGATAGTCCAAACCCTTCATCTTCATCTGTTTCCTATTCTCCTGCAACATCAAGATCTCAATCAAGGAATGACAATGTTGTTGAGGAAATTCTTCATTCATTTGTTGCTGAAAGTACTCCACAACAGCAGTTGATGTATGATGACTTTGATCAGATTGATCAATTTGATTTGGAGGAGATGGATATCAAGTGGCAGTTGGCTATGTTGTCATTAAAGGTTAACAGGTTTGAGCAGCAGTCTGGGAGTAAGCTCAATCTCAATGGAAGGGAAGGTGCAAGGTTTGACAGAAGGAAGGTGAAATGCTTCAAATGTGGTCAGATAGGTCACTTTGCCAGAGAATGCCAAGACAAGAAAGTTGATGATAGATCAAGGTATTCAGCATTCAGAATGAAAGAATTGGAGCCAGAGGAAGATAAAGCCCTAGTGTCTGTGGATGCAATGCTGGATTGGGAACAACATGAGGTGATTGGAGCTTCACGACTTTATGGGATGATTGCTGGAAATGGAGCTGAGACACATGTGACTGAAGAATTTGGAATGATGGGTTATCCAACTCAGGTACTCAAGTGTCCTTTTGATTATGAAATTAAATATACTAAATTGAAAAAGGATAGTGAAAGTAAATACACTGAGTTAAAAAGGGAATTTGATGAAATGGAGCCTGAATATAATAAATTATTTGTAGATATTCAAGCTTATAAAAAGGCTCTTAAAACTGTGGAAAAACAAAAGGCTTGGCATGAAGCTAATCAGATTGCATATGAACAAAAAATAAGGGTTTTGGAAAGAGATTTAGAGAACTCCAATAACTGTCTTAAATATTCTGAATCTCAAGTTGCTAAGATCAAATTAGAAAATCATGATTTAAAGGCTAAACTGGATAGTGAAGTGGCTAGGATAAACTCATGGCAACAATCAGAAAAATATCTTGTTAACTATGGTACTCAGTCTGGTTGGCGTAAGAAAGGGTTGGGATATGATGTTGGGGAATATAACCCTAGGATATTTGACCCCACCCCTAAGGAAGATTATCAAAAACCTGTTAAGTTTGTTAAGGAAGGAGGGATGAATGCAGTTCCTCCACCTATAAGAGGTGTTTTTAAGCCTGTCCCTATCCACACAGCCCTTGACCTTGACTTTGATGATTCAAAAATGACTTATGGCAAAAAGGAAAAGAACTTGCCTGATCTTGATTGTGACTCTAATGAATTTGTCTCTTGTTCTAACAGTGACAAATCTGAAGAAATCAAGACTGATGACTATGCCACGTGTGGATCAAGTGAGAAGTCTGCATCAATAAAATCAGAAGATCTATCTTCAAAAGTGGCAACTGATGAATCTAAAAGAGTTGAAGATGTTTCTTATGATAGTGTTAAAAACAATAATGTTTCTAGTTTTGGTTTTGTTTCAAACAGTTCTGGTTGTGATTTTAATTTGGTTAAGGATAATTTTAATTGTGTTGGTTTGAATTCTTCTGATTGCAATAAGAAAGAGAATGTTAAGAAAAAGTCCCCTAGAAAGAAATCTTGCTTTGTGTGTCGTAGTTATGATCATCTTATTAAAGATTTTGACTATTATGAAAAGCAGATGGGTAAAAATGCTTGTCAAAATAGGTCTGTGTGGAACAATGTCAATACTATTCCTCCATATATTCCACAAGCAGCAAGAATAAACTCTTGTAGAGTTTCTGTTGCTGCTGGCAAGCCAGTTTCTACTGGTAAGCCAGTTGCTGCTGATAAGTCCATTCCTGCTGATTGGAGAACCAATGTTTCTAGACCTTATTACAGACCTACCAGCACTTACTTTCAAAATGATATGTGGCCTGTTTATTTTGACACCTTAAACATGGGAAGGGCAAGATGGGGAACTGCTGTTAAGTCCTCAGCAGGTTGTTCTTGGAGAAACAATAACAAATATATGAGAATGGGGTCCAAGAACAATGGTGGATCTCATCAATCTCCATGGTTTAATTTTTATTGATCCACAAGGCAGACCCAAGTCAGTAATGACTTGGGCCTCCCATGTATCTAACACTGTTGTATGTAATTTTGTTCTGTAGGACATTCCTTTTAAGAGTAAAGAAGTAGGTATTGTTGACAGTGGTTGTTCGAGGAGTATGACAGGGAATTTGGAAAGGTTGCATAACTTTGTACCCTTTTATGGAGGAACAGTGACATTTGGAGGAGGTGATGGAAAGATTACAGGAAAAGGAACCATTAAGACTCCTAAACTGGACTTTGAGAATGTTCTCTATGTGAAGGAACTCAGGAACTTCAATTTGTTTTCTGTCTCACAAATATGTGATAAGAAGAATGGAGTTCTCTTCACTGAGACTGACTGTCTTGTGCTCTCAAAGGACTTCAAGATGCCTGATGATAGTGAGATAGTGCTCAAAGTTCCAAGGACTCACAACCTGTATTGCTTCAATCTGAATGATGTTAACCCTGAGGGTAATCTTGCGTGTATGGTGGCAAAGGCTTCTGTGGATGAAGCAAACAAATGGCACAGAAGGATGGCCCATGTGAACTTCAAGACAATCAACAAGCTGGCAAAGAATGGCTTAGTGCATGGACTCCCTTTCAAGACCTTCACAAATGAACACAATTGTGTTGCCTGCAATAAAGGGAAACAACACAGGGCATCATACAAGGCCATTACTGCTGTGAGCACCATCTCTGAGCCTCTGCAACTGCTTCATATGGATCTTTTTGGTCCAACTTCTATCAAAAGTAGAGACCATAAGTATTATTGTCTGGTGATTACTGATGAGTTTAGCAGGTTTTCTTGGACTTTCTTTTTAGGTACTAAAAATGAAACCTATTCTGTGCTTAGGGATTTTATTACCTTAATTGAAAATCAGCTAAATAAAAAGGTTAAGGCTATAAGGTGTGATAATGGAAGTGAGTTCAAAAACTCTAGTTTAATTGAATTTTGTGGGAATAAGGGAATTAAAAGAGATTATAGTAGTGCCAGAACCCCACAACAAAATGGGGTTGCAGAAAGGAAAAATAGGACCCTTATAGAAGCAGCTAGATCTATGTTAGCTGACTCTAAGTTGCCTACCATGTTTTGGACTGAAGCAGTAAGCACTGCTTGCTATGTGCTGAATAGGGTATCTATTACTAGTCCCCACAACAAAACTCCTTATGAGCTTTTGTCTGGAAAGGTTCCTAACATAAGTTACCTTAAGCCTTTTGGATGTCATGTAACTATCTTGAATACTAGTGATCACCTAGGTAAGTTTGAAGAGAAGGCAGATGAGGGGTTCATTGTTGGATATTTTGCTCATAGTAAGGCCTATAGGGTTTATAACTTGTCTGCTAAGAGGGTAGAAGAAACACTCAATTTAAGGTTTCTAGATGACAAACCTAATTTACAGGGTGCAGGTCATGAATGGTATTTTGACCTAGATTATTTGACTGATTCTTTGGGTTATTCTAGATATAAAGCTAATCAATCTGTAGGTCCACATGTTTATTCATCTAACAATGCAGGTACCTCAGATGATGAGTCTGATTCAGAGTGTGATGAACGACCAATAGTTGTTCCTTCTTTTCCCTCTAACCACTTTTCAGGTACAGAACTCAAGGATTCTTCTGATAAGACTGAAGATAATTCAAGTTTTGTAGAAGACCTTGCTAGGCTTCAAAGACAAGAATATCAAGCCAAGAGAGCTGCTGAAAAGTTTGGTTCTGGGTTTTCACAAGAAACAGTGGAGCTATTGAGAAATGCTGAAGCTGAAGTTAGAAGAGAAATGACTTCTGCTGGTGGGATTCCTGTTCCTGCTGATGTCAATTCTGCTGATAGTTCACCTGTTACTGCTGATACATCTGCTGTTCCTGCCGATGTCACTGATCCTACTGCTTCTTTGTCTACTCCATCTTCTGATTTGTTGGGATTCAGTGAGCCTCCAACTAGATTCCCAAGTCCATCTGATCTGGGAAATTCACTTTCTTCAGCAGCTAAGCTGAATGATCCTCATCATTAGTCAAGATCTGGAATTTTCACTCACTCCTCTTATGATGGTGAAGCAAATCCCTCTATTACTAATCAAGCCACAACTTATGAGGTAGATCCTGTTGTTACCAAGAGGATTAACACAGTACATCCTCAATCTTTGATTCTTGGTGATCTAAATTCTCCTGTTCAAACAAGAAGAAGGTTGAATCAATCCAAGTTTGGAGAATCTGCTTTTCTAAGTTACATTCAGGAACAGTTAAGGAGCAATCACATTGACTATCTTCATTGTCTCTATGCTTGCTTTCTATCTCAAACTGAATCGAGTAGTGTAGCTCAAGCCCTTGATAATTCTGATTGGGTTGAGGCTATGCAAGAGGAAATGCAGCAGTTCAAGAATCAGAAAGTATGGGTATTAGTACCATTGCCTGAAGGAAAACATGCAATTGGAACTAAATGGATTCTCAAGAATAAACGGGATGCTAGGGGAATTGTGGTTCGAAATAAAGCTAGATTGGTAGCTCAGGCACATAGACAAGAAGAGGGTATTGACTATGATGAGGTGTTTGCACCAGTAGCAAGAGTTGAAGCTATTCGACTATTTTTGGCTTTTGCTTCATTTATGGGGTTTGTGGTTTATCAGATGGATGTGAAGAGTGCATTTCTGTATGGGAGCATTGAAGAGGAAGTGTATGTTACTCAACCACAAGGGTTTGTGGATCCACAACATCCTGATTTGGTTTATAAAGTGGTGAAAGCACTCTATGGACTTCATCAAGCACCAAGAGCATGGTATGCCAGGTTGTCTGCTTTTCTACTTAAACATGGATACAGAAGGGGAACAATAGATAAAACACTTTTCATTAGGAAGAATTTTAAAGATATCATCTTGGTACAAGTGTATGTAGATGATATTATTTTCGGTTCCACTAATGAAGCCTGGTGTAAGGATTTTGAGGAATTGATGAAAAGTGAATTTGAAATGAGTGCTATGGGGCAGATGACATTCTTCTTGGGCTTACAGGTTCAACAAAGACCAGATGGTATCTTCATTAATCAAGAAAAGTATGTTCATGACATACTTAAGAAGTTTGACTTGGACAATGTGAGGACTGCTACAACACCTTTTGAAGCTCCAAAGCCTAAATCTAATCATGAACCTGATGATGCTGTAAATGTTCACTTATACAGATCTATGATAGGTTCTTTGATGTATTTGACAGCTTCAAGGCCTGATATCATGTTTGCAGTCTGTGCTTGTGCTAGACATCAGGTTACACCTTTGACTTCCCATTTAAATGATGTTAAGAGAATCTTCAAGTATTTAAAAGGACAGCCTAAGCTAGGACTTTGGTACCCAAAGGATTCTTCTTTTGTGCTGGAAGCTTATAGTGATAGTGACTATGCTGGAGCAAACTTTGATTTAAAATCTACTACAGGAGGTTGCCAGTTTTTGGGAAGAAGGTTGGTTTCTTGGCAATGCAAGAAGCAGACTATTGTAGCTACATCTTCTACTGAGGCAGAGTATGTTGCTGCTGCTAGCTGCTGTGGACAGGTCCTTTGGTTGCAAAATCAATTGTTGGATTATGGGTTCAACTTCATGAACACTAAAATTTTCATTGACAACCAAAGTACCATCTGTATTGTTAAAAATCCAGTGTTTCATCAAAGAACAAAGCACATAGAGATTAGGCATCATTTCATAAGGGATGCTTATGAGAAGCATCTCATTCAGGTGCTTAAAATTGACTCTGATGAGAATGTGGCTGACCTGTTGACTAAAGCATTTGATGGTCCAAGGTTCAACTATCTGGTGGTTCATATTGGAATGCTCAATCCTTAGGTGCTGAGATTAAGGGGAGGTTTAAGCCTAAGAGGAGGTTTATTGTTGTTGTTGTACATCTTTCTATCTTTTCTTATTTTCTTTCTTTTTCTTTTGGTGTGTTTCTTGTTTCTTTTAGTTCAAAAAAAAAAAAAAAAAAAAAAAAAAAAAAAAAAAAAAAAATCTTTTGTATATTTTGTGTGCTAATAAGTTGGTTTTGAGCAACACCTTGCAGGTACAGTGTGGGTGTTTACACCTACACAGCAAATGGTATTCAACTCACCATGTCTTGCAGACAAGAAAGAGTGTACTCACCATGAGGGTACGGCTCTGGTGTGATAATCAAATCCGTTGATAGCTGTAATAGCTTGCTCAAAGCTATAGGGTACTTCAACTTACCCATGGTTTATTCCTGAGAGTTGAACATGTTTCTCAATTCACCATGGATGTAACCCTTTATGGGATCCAAAGAATTGGCTAGTCCACAAAAGTATGGTTTGTGGTAAAGACATTTGGTATCCATATTTAGTATTCAATTCACCAAGGTTCAGTTGAAACCAAAGAATTGGCTAGTCCTGAGCAAACGGCTACAGGTAAAGACAAGTCAAATCCGTTTATAGTTGCTGGTTTACTCAAAATCAGATGGTTATCAATGTACCATGGTCTTACACACCTAAACATTGGCTACTCCAGTAGTGATGGCTATTGGTAAAGAGACATCAAATCCATTAATTTTCAATGATTCACCTCTCACAGGAGTTAACACACCTGGATGTGATGAGAATAGTATGAAACTTAAAGTGATTTGATGTACATATTGTCATAGTAGCAGTCAAGATCAAGAATGACATGGTGACCAGCTTAGATCTTCTTTTGAGGATGATTTCCTATTGCTGCTGAACTATCGAAGTTGCTGCTGGAAGTTTCAAGTGTTACTGCTGGTTACTTACTGATGTTGCTGCTGGTCTAATCCTCTCCCTATGAACTTTCAGAGTAGAGTGTACGCTTAGGGAATCTTTTCGGAAATAAGCTATTTCCTCAAGATTAGGGGAGGATTGTTGGGAATTCTGGAAATAAGATATTTCTTGTTGCTGCCGATAGTGAAAGTTGGTTCCTGCCGAAGCTCATTGCTGCTGATAGTTATATTTTGTTTCTGCTGATAGTGTTTGTTGTTGCGGATATTATTGTCTGTTATCCGTATGTTTAGTAAGTTTATTTTTAGAAGAGATCATGTTTATCTCTTTACACGTTTTCTTGTAGGACGGGTTAGGGTTAGGGTTTCTTATCATTATAAAATAAACACCCCGTCTATGAGTTTCATACATCTTTGTAACCTAACAATCTTCAATAAAATCATCTTTTAGTTCATTATACGATCCATAAAGGATCATAGCATTAGTTCTTTTCTTTTCTTGTTCATAATCAGAGGTTCTCTTGTAGTGTGCTTGTGATTATATAGGCATCCTACCGATCCATATAGGCTCAAAGATCTAGCAAGCGTGTTAGATTCTACAAGTTGTGGTTTCCACAAGATGTATGTCACTGACTCGTTGAAATGCCGGTTTGTTGAACTCATCGACAAAGAAAATACCATACTCAGGAGACTTGATAACTTGATTGGGAACAAACTTGACCCCTTGAGGTGGAGTCCTATCGCAATGAAGAGCAGCTATGAATTTTTCAGGCTCCTGTCCCATAGCTTTCCTCTTCTTCCCAATCTTCTGAGTAGGTTCAGGAATTGCAAGTCCATGTAAAGCTAATGCCTTCTCATGATCTATCCCCAGGCTCTTAGCCACCCATTCCATCTCCTCATATTTGCTGTTCAGGCTAGCTAGGAGATCAGGAACAAACCTGCTTTGCTTCTTCCTCAGGATGGGCCCCATCATGTCCCATTCTTTTAGCCCATAATCTGAGAATTTAAAGGGTTTGTTCATCTCAATCCTCCTTGGTCCTCTGTGAACCGTTATGCTTACTGGCTTAGTGTTGTGAATGGTCATGTCTGTTATGGTGCCTTCACCCTTGGTCTTTGTCAAGTACCATAGATACTTCTCATACGTTTTCCTCTTCTTTTCATCTTTGAGCTTGACCTTAAGATTATGTTCTTTTATAAGATCAGCCTGAAGCTTAAGGAATTCTTCCCCCTTGATGACCTGATCAGTTTCCTTGATTACCTCTTTGGCTACTTCAGCAATCACAGGTCTACTGAGTTGCTCAGCCTTTTTCGCAGCCCTGATTCTATCATGTTCATTCAGGACTGCGGCTACTTCCTCAGGAGTTCCCTTGAATTTTCTCCCACCATCTAATTCGACTTCAAAAGGTGCATCTGGATCAGGACGCCTTTCTGTTGATGCCTTGACCAATTGTAGTGTTGGAGGAGAATCCTCAATCACCATGATTCCCTTCCCTTTGTCAGTAGGAGGGGGTTGACAGGAGGAGGATTCAAGGACTTCCGTTGCTATTGCTTCAGGTTGGATAGAGATTGTAGCAACAACAAGGGCAGAGGAAGTTGTAGGTTCAGGGATAGGTTTATCAGGTTTCTCCCCCTCAACAGATGCTGGTGCTTCAGTAAAAGAATCGATTGACTGAGGAGGTGGGACAACCTAAAAAGTCTGAAGAATTGTCAGGATACTGGAGACCATTTTCTTGACATCAATGGTCTCATTCTTCAGTACGGAAATATCTTCCGCCACGGTACTTTGAGCTGTTGTAAGTTCAGTGACTTTCGTGGTATAGTGGTTGATCAGGTCATTATGCTTGTTGGAGAGCTGATCAAAAGTTGAGGATATCTTTGTTACACCCGTATCCCGTAAGGTACTATTTATGTAAATAATAAGTTATGTAGGACTAACTTTGCCAATTGTTATAGATTTAGTAATAACTAAGTGTGTGGTCAAAATAAGTAAGATGAGACTTAGAGGGACTAGCCTTGCCAATTGACCAAACTTATAACAACACATGATTAAATAGCTAGCTCATGAAAAATCTGGAAACTTGGATTTGGTTCTAGTTGGGTCGACATCTAGCAAGAAAAGAGAGGGAAAGCCAAAAATCATCATTTAGCTCATTTGTGTATCAAGAAGTGATCAAGAATCACTAGAGATACCTTAATTGTTATCTCTTCATCAAGTAAGTAACTTTCCCCAATTTGTAGAAATTAGGGTTCATGTGGTGGATTTGAGTATTATGGATAAAGGTTGTAAATGATGATCTCCTTAGTTAATTAGTTGCTAATTATAGTTAATTTTGTAATAGGAATCATTTTAGAAGCCCAAATCAAGCCAAGTAGGAAGCTAGTAGGAATTGAGGTAAGTATATGAGTATAACTTGTTAATGTTATGATGTTAATGCTATGATTGTATTAATGTGATTTGTTATGGAGCTTGTGAATGTATGATAGCTTGGATCCAATGCTAGATGTGTTAATGTTATATAATTACTTGCTTGGTCAAGGTGAGTAATAATCCCATTTTATGCTCCTTGTTAATGTTATGATTGGTGTTAATCACCAATCTTATGTAAATGTGATGTTGGTTATATCTTGTATACTTACTAAGCGTTTTCGCTTACGGTTATAGTTGATGTTATGTTTGTAGGTTCAAGTGGAGGAGCCAAAGGTAAGGATTTGGCGTAGTTGTAGCTTGGAAGTAAGTAGAAGTGTAGCTAGAAGCTAGCCTAGAAGACCGCAACCTTTTGGACCAAGCGTGTTGAAGTTGAAAGCCCCAACGTGTCCTTTCGTGTGTTGGTATACTTTAATCCATATGGTCATTTTGTTATCTAGTGGTATTGTCGTCATTTAAAGTCTTTTGTTCATGTTAAGTCATGTAACTTTGGTTGGGTCAAAAATGTTCAAGTAGTACTTGTATGGTTATTGTGATAGTTAAGGGGTGTTTGGTACATGTATGTTTCCACCCATTTTGATAACTAAACGGGTCATGTAACCGTGGAACAAGTTTGAAATGATAAGTAAACGAAGTTGGTCAAGTTTGATGTAAAACGGAAGTCGTATGGATTGTTTGTAGTGAAAATGGGTCAAAACGGGTTATTTGCATAACCCGTCTAATTTGTAAAGTACCATTTCCGAGAGTCAAACGGTAAATGTTTTTGTATGAAAATGAGCCCATTGATATACTAAGTAAATCTGGAAAGTTTGGTGAAATAACGAGGTCAGGAGGTCAGGTTTCCAAGCGCGAGGCTTGAAAACCAATTCCGGGGGACAATAGGTCTGAGCCGCCGCGATTCAGACCCCAAAAAAATTGACCCCAGCCGGCGGTTGGGCAGTATTTTCAGATTTTGGCGATTTTCGAAAAATCATATCTTTTAAACCGTAAGTCGTCACGGGTCGTGCCACCCGTCATTTTGAAGGTAATTGAGTTTAGTTTCATTTAAAAATAGTCTCAAGTCCTGAATGTGTATAAATTTTTGTCAGTGGTCAAAAGCGTGACAGTATGTCAAGTAAAGTCAAGCGTTTCCGCGTATAAAGTTCAAAATTTTAGGTCTTTTTGGGCACGGGGCATTACAATCTTTGTCAGGCACTCTTGGGTATCAGCGACTGACTGTTAAATCGAATCTTGCTGAGATCTTAGTGGTTTTAGATCCACCCCCTGAAGAAGCTTGAGTAGCTTAGTAATGTTGGTGGAGGTGGTCTTCTGAGTATCCATGAACCCAGTCAGCTTGGTGATCAGGGTTGGGTCATCTATGAATTCTTCTTGAATGGAGTCAAGAGTCTTCAAGATGTTGGAGAATTCCATGTCTTGTGCAGACCCCAGATTATCTAGAGATGCCCTCAGGTCGCCTAGTTGTTTGTCAGTGAGGTTAGCGACCTGATGTAACTTACCCTGAGATTCTTCTACAGCAGCCCTGAAGTTAGCATAGGAGACTGCCGCTTCAGTGTGCTGATCCCATTGTTCTTCAGTGATCTCACGAAAGAGAGCAGTGTTGGCTTTGCGGAGGAACTTAACCAGCTGCCTTTCAGTGAGTGGAAGAATGTTATCGTACTTCTGCAAATAAGGAGGAGTAGCAGGAGCAGATGGGTTGCCTGATGATGATGATGATGTTGGGTTTGGTTGGGGTTGTTGATCCTCAGGAGGAGGAGATGATTGTGGTTGTTTAGTGTGCTGAGGAGAGTTGTATGTTTTAGTCTCTATTTCATCCCCAGCACCAAAAATATCTTCATCTCCAAAATCGACCATTTCCTCCTCTGACTCATCATCTAGCAGTCTTTCAAGATCTGCCAGAGTGGGAACCTTGGATGAATCTGGCTCCCCCTCAAAAGAGGGCTCAACTTTGTTGTGGCCAGGTCCTGACCCCTCCAGGTGGAAAGAGTGGGTTTCATCTTCCTGGTCCATGGAGTCAGTTCCTGAGAGACTGGATCTGCCGTGAGGGGTTTTTGGTTCCGTATCAGCGGGTGGTCGTATGCCCCCTGAGTCTTTGTCCCCATGAGTGCCTTCAAGGACTGGCGGGTGTTTTCCAGTACTATCACCAGGCAATGAGATGTTGAGATCCCCCTTCTCACCAGGATTGTACTGTCCTGATGAGGATATAGGGACCGTTTCTCCCTGAGATCCTGAGTGTGATTGCTCAGGACCGTAAACGGGAAGTTGTATGTTTAGGCCCCCCTTTCCACCAAGGTTGTGCTGCCTTGATGAAGATTTAGGGGCCCGTCCTCCCTAAGACTCTGGCTGTGATATGCCAAAGCCGTAAGCGGGATGTGAAAAGGTGTGGGTCCCCTTCTCAGCAGAGTGGTGCTGCTATACTAAGGGTATAGGACCCTGTACTCCCTCAGGCAAAGGTGATGATTTACGAGTGCCTTCATCGGGATGTGAAGTTTGGATGAGTCCTGACCCCACTGACTTGTATATGTCAGTAGAGCCATGTGGAGCAGGTTTGCCCGAGGACCCTGAGGGTGATTTCTCAGAGCCCTCCGGTGGCGTTTGTTTTGTGGCCAAAAAGGGTCTCAGTAGTGGGTGTCTCAGTGGTCTTGGCCTTGGGTTGCCTTTCTTGAGGCTTTGAGGCAGAGGTCTCAGTGGCGAGTGGTTTGGGTTGAACCACCTTCCTGGACCCTGCCTTCTTTTTCTTCTTCTCCTTCTTTGAAGGAGAAGGCACAGGAGAAATAGCGTCTTGTCCCTGAATGACCATCATCATATATGTGGTCAGGGGAACTGGTGTGACCTCAGTGAGGTCTCTCGAATAGTTGGCCTTGTGTAAGACGTCAGGGTTGGATCCCAGGACATTTGGCCTATCATATTCGGAGCCTAGTAAGTCCTGGAGCACACAAAAAATGAACCTAGGGTAAGACATGTGTCTTTGCCTAGATTTCCCTGATAGCTTGGCTATGAGGTCTCTAAAGATTATCTCTCCAATATCTATTTTTCTGCCCTCCAGGAGGCTGAATACAATCATTTGTTGTGATGCATTCAATTGCTCCGTGGAGGACTTATTGCCACCAAGGACCACAATGAAAAAGGTCATCAGGATCCTCCAGACAGCAGGAAACCAGGTCTTAATTATTGGGGCTTTAGCCAATAAGGTTCCTGGGGCCACTTCAGGATGCTTGTCATCATGTGGCCCTAGTAAAAGCAATTCGGCCTTTACTTCTGCATCAGTAGGCTGAGGGTCGAAGTTCTCAGCGAAATCAAGACCTGTGGCCTTGATAAAGGTTTGGTAATTCAGGGAGAGGGTCTTTCTCCCATTCATCACTGAAAACGTGATAAGGGTGTCCTTGATGTCATCAGGGCTAGTTGCCACTGCAGTACACCAGAACACCCTCTAAGATAGTCATGATATATGACTGGGGGTGTTTTTGTGAACACCGTAGAAAGAAAGCAGTTTTGAAGATATTTTACTACATTCTTATACGCCCAAAATTTTTGGGGTAGGCAAAATTCCCTACGACGTTGTTTTTAGTCATATCCACGCCCTCCATTGTGAATTCCACATTTGGGGCGCAGGTTATAGCTTTAGAGGTAGCCATTTAAAGATTTTGTTTTGAAAAACAAGAAATGGTCTGGGTCTAAAGATGAAGAACACACACTAGTTTTGAAGAAAAAAGACAAGAGTTTGTTTTAAAATTTCTAAAAGCATGTGTGTGTTTTTCTGTTTGGGGGTATTTATAGGGAAGTGGAGGGGGTGAGGTGGTTTTGGCATTAAGCGGGTTTTTCTCACAATTTGAAAACTGTTCTGTATAAAACGTTTGGAGTCCGCATTAAATGCCACAACTCCACTTTCCCGGGTTTTTTGCAACAGTCGAGGTGAACAGTTGTGCCGTCTGCAAAAAGTGTAATTTGCATAGTTGCGTCATCACATATATTATGTGTGAGAGCAGGCATTAAATGCCAAGTGGAAAAAGGGATGATGAAGTGGGGGCCCATGATGTTGATGCCAGTTGGTATAAGAACTTATATTCCTATATTAAATAGGTATTCAGTTACCAACCTCGGACATTTACTACCTAGATACTTAGAGCATTAAGTATAGCATTGAATGTCATCATGAGGCCCCTGAATGATTTTTTCATTCAGCTTGAGGGGTTCAGGGAGGAAATTCAGTGATCTTATTCACTGAGAGACACATTGAGTCAGGGACCTGAGGTTTTTAGAATTTACACTTGGTTGGATGGATTCAATCAGTGGACTGATTCTCAATGTCCAACATTCCCAGTTCAGCTTTCAATCATGTGAAAGTTGGTTCATCCAATGTTTTGGTGAAGATATCAGCTAGCTGATATTCAGTGGGAATGAAGTGTAATTCAATGTCACTATTCATGACATGGTCCCTGATGAAATGATATCAAATATCACTGTGTTTTGTTCTCTGATGAAGAACATGATTGTTTGAGATGGCAATTGCACTTGTGTTATCACAAAAGATGGGAACCATCTTGTAATGGATGTCATAGTCACTGAGTTGACTTTTCATCCATAGTACATTTGCACAACAACTAGCTGCTGCAACATATTCAACTTCTGCTGAGGACATGGCAACTGATTGTTGCTTCTTAGCACTCCAACATACTAATTTTCTGCCAAAGAATTGGCAGGAGCCTGAGGTGCTTTTTCTATCCATGTTGCATCCAGCATAGTCAGAGTCTGAGTATCCTTTGAGATCAAAGCCTAAGCATTTTGGATAGTACAATCCAAGGCTTGGAGTACCTTTTAGGTACCTGAGGATCCTTTTCACAGCTGTGAGATGTGATTCTCTTGGGTCAGATTGATATCTGGCACACAAACAGACTGAGAATTGGATGTCAGGCCTTGATGCAAGTAGATACATCAGTGACCCAATCATTCCTCTATATAGAGTTTGATTGACTGGTTTTTCAGCAAGTTCAGGACCAAGGTTGTTTGGAGGAACCATGAGAGTTTTGACTGAGGCACAGTCACTGAGCTCATACTTTTTCAGTAGGCTTCTGGTATACTTCTCTTGACTGATAGAGGTTCCTTTATTAGTCTACTTGATTTGTAGTCCAAGGAAGTAAGTTAGTTCTTCCATCATTCTCATTTCAAATTTCTTTGCCATCAGTTTTTCAAACTGTTTGCAAAGTTTATAACTTGTTGAGCCAAATATGATATCATCCACATATACTTGTACAAGGATGACATCACCATTTGTCCTATAGATAAACAATGTGTTGTCTATCTTGGCTCTAACAAATTTGTTTTGGATGAGGAAAGCTGAAAGAGTTTCATACCATGCCCTAGGAGCTTGTTTCAGTCCATAAAGGGCTTTATCAAGCTTGCAGACATAGTCAGGAAGCTCACTGCTTTCAAATCTAGGAGGTTGTTGAACATAAACTTCTTCTTTCAGTGAACCATTTAAGAATGCACTTTTTACATCAATTTGGTACACTTTGAAGTTCATGTAGGTTGCAAATGCAAGGAAGATCCTGATGGCTTTCATCCTTGCCACTGGTGCAAATGTCTGTTCATAGTCAATGCCTTCTTGCTGATTGTACCCTTTGGCAACAAGTCTGGCCTTGTTTTTAATGACTATGCCATTTTCATCAGTTTTGTTTTTGAACACCCATTTCATGCCAATGACTGTAACATCCTGAGGACATTTGACTAAGGTCATTACCTTGTTTCTGTCAAATTGTTCCAGTTCATCATTCATGACCTGAACCCAACAAGGATGTTTAAGTGCTTCTTTGACAATTTTGGGTTCAATTGTGGAAATGAAGTCCACAAATAGGCATTCATTGGATGAGGCTGCTTTCAGTTTGGCAGCCATGCTTCTAGTGAGCATGCCTTCAGTAGGCTCTCCAATGATATTGACAAGTTCTATATCTTTAGACCTAGTCCAATTGTCCTGAGGTCTTGGATACTGATTAGAACTTGTGGAGGCCTGATTGGGTGGAGGTGTAGGTTCTGGTGCAGACACTTAATGATCTTCAGGATCTTGAGTGTCTGACTGGGTTGGCTGATCACTGAGATTGTTTGGTTCCTGAGAACTTTGTTCTAACTGATTGATTGCATCAGTGCTTGTTTGTGCTTCAACAAACTCAGTGATGTTTGGGTAAGGAAGGTTGTGAGGGACAATGTAGTAGGAGATATCAGCATCAGCTTGATATTGAGTGGAAGGATTATTCTCAGGATGATATTCATCAGGAGGATATCTTGATGAATCATCAATTCCTATTTCTTCCACTGAGGTGCTTGAGAACCTGATTGCTTCAGTACTCTCATCAAAGGTAACATGAAATGTTTCCTCAGTTTGCTGTCACCTAGTGTTGAACACCCTGAAGGCTTTTGAGACAAGTGAGTATCCCAGGTATCCATCATCAGCCTTAGCATCAAATTTCCCAAAGTGATCCTTGTGATTATGAATAAACACAGGACACCCAAAGACATGAAAGTAGCTGATGTCAGGGATCCTTCCCTTGAATAACTCATAAGGGGTTTTGTTATGTCTCTTGACAATGATGGATCTGTTTTGTGTGTAACAGGCAGTTTTTACTACTTCAGTCCAGAAGTGTTTGGATAGGACTGATCCATTTAGCATTGTCCTAGCTGCTTCAATGAGTGTTCTATTTTTCCTTTCAGCAACACCATTTTGTTCAGGTGTGTAAGGTGAGGAAAATTTTTAGGAGATGCCTTTCTCATCACAGAAACATTCAAGTTCATGGTTTCTGAACTCTGTCCCATTGTCAGTCCTAATCTGTTTGACTTTTATGTCATTCTGATTTTCAATGTTCCTGACAAAGGACATGATTGTTCCAGCTGCCTGACTCTTTTTGGTCAGAAAGTAAACCCAAGTATATCTTGAGTACTCATCCACTATGACCAGAGTATATTTCTCATGGTTAATGGATCTAGGACTGATGGGTCCAAATAGATCCATATGGAGTAGATGAAGGCAGCTTCTGATGGAGAAATTTGTTTTGGTTTTAAAGGATGCTCTATGATGTTTACCTTTTTCACAGGCAGAGCATGGTTTATCTTTTGAAAACACAAGTGATGGTAAGCCAAGGACCTTGTTTTGTTTCACAAGATTGTTTATGTTTTTGAAGTTCATATGGGAGAGTCTCTTATGCCAAAGCCAGTTGAGGGTTTCAGTGGCCTTAGCAAAGAGACAAGTTCCATTTTGAGTTAGACTGGACATGTCTAACACATAAACATCTTGTCTTCTTGGTGCAATAAGGACTACTTCCTTATTTGCATTGAAGATGGTACCTTGCTTATCATCAAACTGAACTATGTATTTGGCATCACATAGTTGACTGAAACTGATTAAATTATACTTAAGACCATTGACATAAGCTATCCTAGTAAAGACAATACCACTACAGTTTACTGAACCATAACCTTCAGTAAGACATGATGAATTATCAGCAAATACTACATTGGGTCCTGGTTCCTCTACATATTTGTGCAGATACTCTTTCACACCAGTCATGCTCCTTGAACATCCACTATCTAGATGCCAAACTGGCTCCCTGGCATGTCTCTGCACAAATGGTAAACTGAGTTAATTCTTTCTAGGACCCATCTTCTTTGAGGGATTGGCTTTAATACCCTTCTTAAAAGTAACAATTGATGTATGGTCAGTGGTTGAATGGACTGAGCTACCACAGGTTTTGCATTTGATTGCAGAAGTAGACTCAGTAGACTGAGAGGATGACTTATGGATTCCTCTTCTAGCCTGAATGACCTTCTCATGTCCTAAGGTGTCATGAGTGGGATCACCACATATGTCACAACTTGTGTCCATTAGGCAATCCTCAGGAAGGTGGTCATTAAAGCCACAGTGTGGGCAAGGTGCAAAAGGCTTGGCCTTTTGTTTCTGTTTCTGCTTAGAATCAGAGGGATACTTAAAAGCCTGTGCTTTAAAGTTTGCAATCTTTGATGTGGCTGTGTATGACTGGTGATCAGAGGTCCTGTGATCTTCCTTTTTGCATATCATGCAGTAAAGGATTCTAAAACAATCATCAGTGGAATGATTGGTATAGTGACACAGCTCACACCTTTGCAGAGGTTTTGAGGGTTTAGGTTTGGTGGTGCTTGACGAAGCTGATTTTGGTTCCTTCATCTTGGATTGAGAAGGTTTCTCAGAAGATTCAATCTTCTCACTTAGCTTCCTGACAAGCTCAGCCAACTGATCAATTTTTGAATCAGGGCTTTCTGTTTTTACTTCAGAAGGGACTGAAGTTGTTGAGTCATCAGTGGGAACTGAGACTTCAGGTGTTTGCCTTTTCAGGATGGGTTTTTACAGTCCTGACTTCTCCTTTGGAGAATGTTGAGAATGGACTAATGGTGTGAATTCTGAGCTTGGTGCATCTCCTGGAAGGGTTTTCGGAGGTGGGAGTGGTGCAAGTGATTCTGACTCAGACTCCTGAACAGACTCAGTACTACTGGGTCTATGTAGCATATTCATAACATTTAAACACACATATGGTGGTGATTTGGCCGGCGGTTTAGAGAGAGAAAGAGAGAGAATGGGAACCTTGAGAGAGAAAGTGTAATATGTTAGATTAAGAGAATGAGAAGTTCCAACCCTTCCCACACTTGGGAAGGGGTATTTATAGTTACTAGCTAAGTTGCCCCTAGTGGGCTGTGAAGTGAGCTGACAGTGGGTAAAGACCCGACCCACTCCACGAATACTATAATATAACTAATCTAATAATAATAATACTAATAAGCCTACGAGCTACATAAATGCTAAATAGATACTCGGGGTGACCGAGTCTTCACATGAATATTTATATTCCTAACAATCTCCCCCTAAGGGAGGTCACCCCGGAAATAATATTTTGAATTCTAGCATTCTATTACATGAATGTAACTTCCTAGCTCGTAGTCTTTGATTCTTCAAATTCATTACTCTTTGTACATTCAGCAGTGATCTCTTGATGACCGTTCTTCAGTCTTGGATGATCTTTGGTGATTCTTTGATGTCATCATCCAACGTATGTCTCTAGGTCATCTTTTAGCAGTATGTCTTCATGTGATGTGGTACTCTTTGAGCCGACATGCTCACACTATTCTGGGTCATGATTTTCAGCATCAGAGTTTGCAGAAGCAGTGTTGAAGGTCTTTTAGTTTATCATGACTTCTTTGAATACGATGATGGGTAGTATGAGCATGTGGTAATGGATTGGCATCTTTTTAGCAATCAGCTGCAACCGCCAAGAATTCCTGCATACGACAGTTAACAATAAAACGTCCGGGACTTACAGGTTCGGACTTCGAGATTGTTAACAGCATAGTGTGAAAACTTTCTCTAGTCCTTACCAAGGTCGTTCCTAAATCGAAAACCCACAGAGGACTTACTAGATCTACCGTAGCAAATTAACGATTAGGTGAGTCGCTGGAGTTCACTCCACGACTGTAGAACGTTTGAAACAGCCGCGACCACTAAGCGTAATCCACAAGGAATTACCGAAGTGACCTGCTTTCAGGGCTGTTTGATGTTGACCCTGGCAGGAATTTCCATTCAATCACTGAGAATTATATTTGCAAATTTCCTCATAAATGTTCTGGCAGATTGCTAAGATCTGCGTAGGACTCATAAGTTTACAACTGGTGTCCTTAATGTTGAACAACCAGTGTAGAAGTAACATGTGTTCCTATGAGATCTTATGATGCATCTCGTGGCTCTAGACTCGATAAGTGTAATTTTGGTAGTCGGAGACTGAAGCGGTGTCTCATGTTTCAATATCAACATAACTCGTAATGAATGGTCGATAGATTATGCAGGGTTCCCCTTGAGAATGAAACAAGTCCTTTTAAGAGAACTTGAGTGGCTTAGAAGGTTTAGTGCAGTGTGTCACTGGGTCCATGACGTCTTGTCTTCAATACCGGTGTCACCTTAGTAACAACCAGTAGCATATGAATTGAACCCGGTTTCTGCCCTAAGGTTGAATAATTGGAGGGCTATTTCTTTTCACCCTTTCTCATTTCATTTCTTTTTAATTCTTCAACCCCTTCTTTCTCCTTTCTCATATTACTCCTTTTTTCATAATCATACCTAAGAACTTTCTAATACTAACTATTCGGTATTGTCCCTGGGTAGATCCCTCCGGCTCTGGCGGATCATAGGACGGTTTTCCTAACCTTATCCACCTTATAACTTCATGACTATCCTATGTTGCCATTTACCAAATCCTTGAAAAATCTCTCAAAGTGTTCATGATTATGAAACACATTTTGCTAACACTTTGAGAGTTTTATATTTTTCAAATTCTCCCCCTTAACATGTGCCCATATGTTTTAATTTAAAATTTGCACATGTTGGGTAGAGATTGCACTTTTTGAATTGATCCTCTTTCAGTGAACATGACCGATTTGAGATACGCTTACATCACTAGTTGGACTAGCTTGAAATTATTACCCGGCCTGGTCAAGTCCACAAAAAGTTTCTCAAAATGGTACACTCTACTCAGACACATCCTTTTCGAGACACGCTTACATCACTGGTTAGACCAGCTTGAAATTATTACCCGGCCAGGATGCATCCTTTCGATTAATGACAGATTATGTTTCGTCAATTCATTGGTTAAGTCTGAGTCGTGCTCACGTAAGATGCCACATCCTTTTTGTTATCACAAACCATTTGCTCCCCCTCAATATGTGCATCGATATGCGAAAGAGTTTAACACATATGGGAGAGCTTACATTTAAGTCCAAAGAATCACATTTTCATCAGGTTTCATATTTAAATCACATTCTCTCCCCCGATCAAAAATTTCAAACCATTTGAGATTTGTGATCCCAATTGATTTAAATATGTTTAGAAAATTTGGGAGAAAATGTGGTCAGGTTTTAATGTATTCTGATTATGGAGCATACTATGCTCCCCCTTAAACCATGAGAGAGTATCACTGCTGATGTTGCACAATGCTTAAAAAGGTGTCAGAAATTTGAACAAATACTCTCCCCCTCAATTAATGACTCGTTTTCTATTTAAAGAGCTGTAGTCATTCAATTGAGTATGAAGTATTTGTGAAAATTTAAGTCCAGTTACCACATTGTGAAACACCAAAACTCTCCTGAAGAATCATAGATGGGAAAGAGTTTGTGGTGTAAAGAAGACTTCTCTTCTTATACAAGAAATGATGCACTGAAACATACATCAAATCGAAGAAACATGGATATAAAGTAATCCATACCCGGGTGAACATCACCCAGTAGAAGGAACAGCCGTCTTTTTGGCGACGTGCCTTCCCCATTTTGAAACGCGGGTTGCTATCTAAAGTAATAGCAAGCCATTTAGACATGTTTTAACAATACATATTAAACTTCTGCTCGAGCTTCATTTAAAGACCCGTGTCATTATTGAATGACATTTCTAGGTCCGTAAATATTATCGATAAACAGAAGACATGCCTAGAACAACTTTTTTTTTTTTTTTGGTATTTTCTAATTTTCTGATTTTTATGGTTTTTCTGGGTTTAAGCTTTTCTATTTACAATTTGTTGGTTTTATATTTTTCTATTTACATTTTTGTATAAGATATTTACAAACTATATTATTCAGATTAAGAAGATGATGACATGAATACCGAAAAAAGGATATCGATCTGTACGTTGTAGAAGTCAGTAGTCAACATCTCTTAAACTTTCACCACCAAAGCTTTCGAGGCTCCTGAATAGTAGACTGAACTTGAGCCTTCTCAATTTGAAGCTTTGACAGCTTCCCCCTAAACCGACAATCTTCCTTTTGAGCAGTTTCAAAGCTCTCTTTCAAGCTTATGAAAGGTAAGTGTACAGCGGAAACCATAGCAAACCACATCAAATATTGCTGCTCCTTTTAAGAATAATCATCGTGTTTATCCGTTTGGGGATCATCAAATAGATCAGAAACGTATCATCTCACACTTGAATAATTCTTCTCACATTTCTTCCCGCTAATGTCTGAAGTAATGCATACCAAAAGTATCCAGAGACCACTTCCCCCAAGTAGTTGAAGTGATGCAATCATTCTCATTGTATGAAGCCCAAAAACCCGAAGCACACACTCAATCCCATAAATGAAGATGAAAATGTAACATCAAGATCAATTAAGACCCGAAAATCCCCTTTTCTCCCTTCAGGAAATTGCCATTGTGAACCTCTTTTATCATCGGAAACTGTTTCATACATCTCTTCCCCCACGTAGTTGGAATGATACACCATAAGGAACGAGTTAAAACACTGATTTTCTCTGCGGTTATGACATTTGTCTTCCCGGAATAACCTCAACTCGGAAGAGGTATAAAGTTCATCACGTGTACTCATTGTGCGTTCAGATGTATGTCTCCTTCCCCCTTGCTGGTTTTGATACCTCAGAATCAACAACACATTTTACGCACATATACTTGAAATCTCGTGAGAAGAACACAATTGGCTCAAATGGATCAAGTGAGAATCAACCGCTACTGAAAGTGTCTCTGACTATCTTTACCAACCCTTAAGTAGGCTATTTGACGAGATGACTGATGGAACAAACCCGATATACCAAACTTGACACTGAAGTAGAATTCCCCGTACTCGTGACTTAAACTTGCACTAATGTTGGAAGAACGGTGTAGAGAATTAATGCTCCAAGCAAATCTCTAAGTACTCAATACCCAACCAAAGTATGAGACATTAACACCTCTTGCGATTATCCACAACGTCATCGGCGTGTGACACTGAGTACTACAACGTAACTCCTTTAAGTGATAGTTAACCAGGTCGTCAAACATTTACCCCGACTGCTGGTAACTAGATAAACTAAGTCTTCAACTTAAATCTTAAGCATGAGCAAGTTATCATTGAAAGTCATGCATCCAACCAACCCCGACTTCAAGATAGAATAAGATCACGCCTTTGTGAAAGTCAACTTCAATCTCAAATAAGTGATACCTGATCAACTCCGTAGTCACCATTAGAAACCCAACAAGTGAGTGAACAACTAATCAAATGTACGTCGATCCACTTGTTCACACTTCTCCCCCTCAGAAATTACATATGAGGATGCCATTTTTGATTGAACAAGTGTATATGAGGTTGATCCACTGTTCACACTTCTCCCCCTCAAAAATTGCATTTGAAGTTACCCTTTTTGATCAAGTGAATAAACGTCCAATCTGATGGAAGTAGATCCACTTGATGTCTGAACGAGCATGGAGCAAGTATGAAGCTTTTTTATGAGAGTAGTCAGAAACAAGGAGAGTCGTATGACCATTTCTCACCTCTCAATCACCATGTAGTTTATTCACCCTTCTCTCCCTCAAAAATTGCATATGACTGCCAACTGCCATTTTTGATTGAAAGAGTGAATAAGAATACCATCAACAGTAAGTAATTCCACTTGATGACTGACATGAGCATGGGAAGAACATGAAGCTTGTTGATGAGAATGGTCAGAAACAAGAAGATTTCTCTTCTTCCGAAGATAAAGTGCACTCAAGCGTACACTTTTCTTTGATGAACGAGGCCTGAAGAGATGTTAGCAGACGCCATTATATTGACAATGAGGCCAGAGGCTTGAACTGCAGTGTTCAAACGTCATAGTCGATGAAGAACGAGGCCTGAACTGATGTGAACAGACGTCATAGTCGATGAAGAACGAGGCCTGAACTGATGTGAACAGATGTCATAGTCAATGAAGAACGAGGCCTGAACAGATGTGAACAGACGTCACTATCGATGAAAAACGAGGCCTGAACTGATATGAACAGACGTCATAGTCAATGAAGAACGAGGCCTGAACTGATGTGAACAGACGTCATTGTCGATGAAGAACGAGGCCTGAACTGATATGAACAGACGTCATTGTCAATGAAGAACGAGGCCTGAACTGATGTGAACAGACGTCATTGTCGATGAAGAACGAGGCCTGAACTGATATGAACAGACGTCATTGTCATTTCCCCTCACATGTGGTGAGCAGCCTAAGTCCAAATGTCAAAGGACGATTCGTACGACCTGCATTTGAAAATAGACGAAAGAAGAGAATTTGGAGTGTCGGATCCCCAATTTAAGTTGGGTTCCAGTTGGTTAGTGCAAACAATCTCTAGAGCTACTGAAACCATAGGTGCCTTGGTTTTAACAATAGGGGCAACACTGGTAGATGCAATGGACCTAGTTAAAGGGCATTGAGTATCTAAAGGGATAACTCTACCAGTTGGCTTCCATTCCTTAACAGGTACTACTCTAGGCATGGTACTCCTCGTTAAAGGGCAATGTTTGCCTAGTGTGAATATTCGGCCCGTGGGCTTCCACTGAAAGCCCACATTGGTAAATATTTTCCCTGTAGGTTTCCAAGATTGCTTAATTTGTCTAGCTCTCCAAACTTTCTTAACTGGGGGTTTGTTGGACGACTTCAAAAATTTCTCAACACATTTATCATGATTACCCGAAATTAAGCAATCATTACATGTTTTGCAGAGTGAATTAGGATTTGAATTATGATTCGTTTTGTTCAAATCTGACTTATTGTTCCTCATGTGGTCTTCTACTTTCTTCTTAGGAACACTTTTAGCTGGTGAAGTCCTATAATTCTTTATATTCCTCCTAGGTTTTGACTCGCTAGCTTTAGTGTCACTGTTAACTCTTGTAGAATGACTGGTGGGAATCTTTGTCTTTTTCACTTCCAGTTGTTGAACATGTTTTGATGTGTTGGGATCTGAAGTTTCCAAGGGTGCCTCAAAGGTTACATGCTTGTTCTTAGTCATTGAGGATGATGCAATAAACCTATCTCGCTTGCTATCAATCTTAGGACATGTTCCAATGACATATTCTAAAAATTCTTGAGATCGTTTAGTGAGGAAGCAGGCATCTACAACTGCACTATCAAGTGGTCTCTCTATCCTATCCTCTTCTACAATCTCACGAAGAGTGTCAAGACTATCCTTAAGATGTGTGAGATAACCATGATGAGCTAACCTATTGTTCCTAAGGGGAAGCGGAATAGGCACAACATCAATTGCATACTTACTACAAGCAGAAACCTTTGGAACAACATAATCACAAGTGATAATTGGCAATTTCCCTTTCACCTGAGTCTTTAGATTCTCAATCTCATTTAGCAAAGAAGTTATCTTTTCATTGTGGTTGTTACGCGTGATCTTAATCGAATCATATAACTCTTTGTAATGTTGTTTGATTTTTGAATTTTCAGCTCGAAAACACTCATTTTCATATTGTAATTTATTGATGGTGTCTTGATATTGAAAATCCTGAGAATCTGAAGACGATGGTTTACGGGTGCCAATCACATCACACTTATTTGATTTTAATTGGGCAATTTGGGCCCTCAATTGTCGAATCGTGTTAGTGTGAGCTTGAATTTTTCATCGCGTTTGCTTAATTCAAAATATGTATCAAATTCAGGAGCATCCAAAGATGTCTTGGCATTTGATAGTTTACATCTTTCTTCTAAGTGTTGATATTTTAATTGTAAGTTAAGATGATCAACTTCTAGTTTTGAAAGACGCTTGACCATGTTATCATGGTCATCATTTTGAATTTTCTCTTGCAATTTCAAATTCTCCCCCTCAACCTCAACAACACGATTCTGGGTAACATTCAATGCAATAGAATACTCATGAAATTGACAGGCAGTTAAAGCAGAATCAGTGGCAGTATAAAATATATCATGTGCAATACATCTAGCAATCAAATTCTCATTGGTGATGAGAATGTTCTTTCTCTCGATCTCACGGCTCTTAAGTTCTATCGCATTATTAGCTACCTCATTTTCCATATCTTTAAACACTACTTTCATTTCATTTACTTCAGTTTCAAGGGCGTTTTGCAATCCTTCAAACTGTTCCTTGAGTAATTTAAAGAATGGAATGACCTCAGTTAAGTAACACCTTTTTGTCTGTTCAAAACCCCTTTCCCCCTCGGTAATTCCGGTTGGTGTAATTCTCTTCTTACATGTTTTATCAAAATCAGCAAATAGTTGACAAAGTACATATATGCTAATTAAGGTTTTACATTTAGTAGGAAGAGTCAAAGGAACCAAATGCCTAGGTGTATTGGGAGGATACACCGTCGCAGCTGCAATTTTCCTAAGCGATGGAGTTTTGGCTTCAAGCTCATCGGCCTTTCTCTTTTCCATATCTAAAGACCAAAATATTTGTTCAGGCGTTAACTTCTTTTGAGGTGCAAACACAGTCAATCGATTCTCCTCATAATAATCATGGGGTTTGACTATTATTCGATTGGCTATGCATTTGGGATCCTTCATTTTCTCATTCATTCTTTCTCTATTTCTCACATCTATCTCATTACTCTCTTCTAAAGATGAAACATCAGGTGGGGTATGACTAGGCATAATCATCACATTTGCATCATATAATGCAGGTTGGGCTACTCTAGTATTCCTAAGGATAGCTAATTTAGGTTCACCTACATTACTTTCACTATGCTTATCACACAACTTTTTGTGCTTTTGAATCATTTGAACCGTTTGTCTAGATTGGTCTTGCGTGTACAACTTATTTTCAAGCTTATTCTTTAAGGTTTTAAGTCTGGAAAAATTATTTAGGAGTTTAGATTCTTTTTCTTTGAAATCTTGCTTTAGTGTTTTCACACTTTCTTGCATTACTTGTTTAAGCTGAACAATTTGCTTAAGTTTCACTTGTAAAGAATGTAACTCCATTTTCAATTTTTCTTCCCTTAGATTACGTTCAGAAATAAGTGTACGCATCTGACCATCCATTTCTTGCTCACGTTTAGTTAACCCAAACTTAGCACGTTGTTCATATATGGCCACTTGTTCTTTATAGATGTTAAGTTGGGTGGTTAATGGGTCATCAGGAACAAATTCAGTGTTCTCATGCAGCACATAATCATCATTTAGAACAGAAGATGCACAACTAGGTACAACAGACACTTCGTTGTGTTTCACATATTGTTCATATGGGACAACATCGCTATTTCCCATATTAGCAATATCTGACTCAACAACGTTTGTCTGTTGTACTTTGTCGGGAATCTTTTGTTCATGCAACACATTATCATCATTAATAACAGAAGATACCCCACAAGGTTCAACAGATGCTTCGTTGTGTTTCACCAGTTGCACGTTGTTCATAGCAGTATCTGGCTCAACAACGTTTGTCTGTAGCTGATGGAGCTCTTTCTCTTGAGAAATCAGGCACACAGAGTTCCTATTTGCACTAACATACTCAGACACGTTTATCTGTTGTACATCATTGGGAATCTTCTGTTTGTCAATCATGTCGTACAATTTGAGCACCTCAGCAATGACTGAATCCGAAGTCTTTGACATGATATGAACGTTCACGGGATTTTACAAAAATCAAGAATAAACCGTGATTTGATTACTTGAATTTGTTATGATGAAAGTTGATTTAGTTTGGTTGACACAAGTTGTTACGGTGAAATTATGGTCTGAAAACTTAAAACCTCAATAACTTCATTTCGGAGCGATTTCAGGCTTCGAAAGTTGGGTTGAATGAATAAATTGATTCAACGTGTCCTTCTCCTTGGTTTCACAGTCGTTTTGACAGGTCGTGGGCTGAAAATGGAGTTACGGTTCTAAAAGTTATAGCCGTTTGAAGTTTTGACGTAAAAAATTAACTTTGGTCAAACCGCTAAACCTGAAGACCAAACCGCTATATCAAAACCGCAGATTAACACAACAAACCGCTAAGTCAAACCGCAGATCCTGAATACCAAACCGCTATTCTCAAACCGCAGGAATAATACCAACCACAATGATCAAACCGCTAATACCTGAACCGCTAAGACCTAAACCACATATGGTTAAACCGCTAAGAGCAAAACCGCAAAGACAAGATCAAACCGCTGAATCCAGAACCGCTAAAACCTAAATCGCTGAAGATTAAACCGCTGAGAGCCAAACCGCAAAGACCTAAACCGCTAACAGTCAAACCGCAACTGCTACGACAAACCGCTACCTAACAAACACCTCAAACCGCTGCAGTAATAGGACAAAAACGTCACTTTCCGTACGTTTTGTCTTGTTACCCGTTATGGATAA